>CANXYI011018808.1:0-21658 GCA_948208565.1 Hura crepitans
TTTTAAAAAGGAAAGAGTGTAGACACTACACATGGGAGCTTGTAGTTCGGGAGGAAATGTGATGATGAGACTGCCAAAGCTAAAACAAGTTTTTAAGGATTTCAAGTTGAAAAGTGAGACAAAGACCAAGGAAATTCCGATCGGATGATACTTCATCTAATAGGACGTAACATTCATCTGATTAGATGAATTCCTAAAACCCAAAATAAGATATTACCTATAATAAAGCTTTAGTATAAACTAAATAGCCAATCATATGAAACTTTATTTGAATGGATAATGATTTTTATCCAATCAGGCAAACTTTTAAACACAAAAAAGGGACATGCATCCCTTTCTCACCAAAACAATTAGAGGTTAGACTACTTCGACCTCTAGGCTTATAAAGGGCAAAATTCATCACTAATTGAGGAGGACTAGAGAAATGATTCACATTTTTATTAAAAACCTCTCCCAAGCAAAAAATCTAGAGAAGAAAACCAAAGAGAAGGAAAAGAGGAGGATTAAAAAAATTTTCGCACACTTTCTTTCCTTTTCCTACCAACCAAACACTTATTTCCACCCTTCAATCTCACTTTTCAACAAGCAATCCAAGAAATAAAAGGAAGCTTAGGTATTTTCATGAGGACTGCTCAATACATTCTTTCCTATTACTATATTTTCATCTTTACATTGCATTCTTAATGGGTGCTCTTGCATTTTTATGTTTATTTGAGTTATCTTTATCTTTTTTTAGTAGCATTTAAATCTTTATTTCATTGTGTTTCTTGCTTTTTATTTGATTTTTTTCTTATAATAAGGGTTAAGGATCGACTCGGGTAGCTTCGAACACCTTAAAAACCCTTTTTCAAAACTCCTTAGGAATTTTTGCCTAATTAAGGGTGATCATGGTTTAGTTATAACTAAAAATCAAATTGAACCATTTTAATTTGATTATTTAATTCAGTTAACTAAAATTTGGCAAAATTACATCATTTTAGGCCAAAATTTCCATTTTATGTATTTTTAAAAGTTTTTCAATTTTTCTATACTGTTATTTGGTTTGGTTCAATTTTGATTTGAAAATTTTTCAAAGTTTGATTTTTGATTATTTTGGTTTGATTCGATTATAATCGAAAATCAAACCATGCTTTCCCTTATGCTAAGGAGTGAGACCCAAATTCATCCAAACAGATTACCAAGTTCATCTATTTGAATGAATGTTCTTTGAATACAAAGTTGTCACCTTTCTTGCCTTAAAGTTCATGTTTAATTGGGATAAAGCTTACATTTTGGATATAGTTGTCTCTTTAAATAAAGTAAGCTCCTTTTTGTTTGCCCATTTTTAGATAGACATCAAATTTGACTTCAATTCATCTAATCAAATGTGTGCTTTTGTACACAAATAAATTATGTATTTTAAAGTTTTATATGCATGAGTTTTCTTTATTTACATGTGTTTCCTTTTAGCTGAGGTCCAGGGGAGGTTCAATCGAATGACCCTATGTTCGACCGATCTCAAAAGGGCCCTATAATATAATATGGTGCCTATTTCTATAGTTATTTATTTTGAGTTCCACACTACGGAACACATCTGATTAAATGATCCTTTATCTAATTAGCTATTAGTTTTCAATTGATTTTTGTTACATGCATTTCTACTCATTCGTTGACTCTAATGCTTACTGGATTTTTTTTTACCCAAATAAGAGCCAAGATCATTAGATTAATTTGTATCTTAATGTTTCATGTTGTCTCTTTTCTTTTATAGGCCTTAGAATAATGTAAAAGTTAGATTCATCATGAGATTGTAATAATTTCTTTTTTTTGTTAGAATATTTCTCTCTATAATTCCATTTATGTTGTAATAGGTTAAGTTAAAATGATTTTTACTCAATTAAAAATGAAAGTCACATAAAAGTGTTTTATAAAAAAATCAAGGCTTAATTACATAAAAATAAAAGTTTTAGGGACAAAAGTCCTTAATTGCCAAGATGGTGTTAATTTGATAAAAATGATGTATCTAATTAATAAATATTTTAATTAACATGTTTTGATTACCAAAGTACTCTAAGCCCAAAATTATTCATTAATCTAAAAAATAAAGATTTTGAATAAAAAGGCTTTTTCTAATAAAGTGTTTTAATCGACAAAATGGATTTAGAACTAATGTTCTAATAATCCTAAAATAATTTATAAGAATAAAATGCTTTGGTAAAAGGTAATTTTTGAAACCAAATTTTCATAAATCCCTAAAAGTTGTTTTTAGGTTTTAAATAATTTCAAATAAATGAATGCCTTTTAATAAGAACTTTTTGGGAATTAAAGTTCCAATTAACCAAATAAAAGCATTTCTTAGAACAATTTTCTCTATCTAATAAATTGGCTCGATTTCATGTATATCGAATAATTATGATTTATTTTGGATGTATGTTCATTTATTATTTAATTTTAATTTTAATTACTTTTAATGTACAAACATGTTTATTTATTCCATTTGTAGTGGTCGCATGATTAGAGGCTTGTTAAAAGTTGGAACCAATTAGAAGAAAACCAATATTAATCTTAGGGCATAAATAAAATGAAATTCTCAAATCCAGAATCTTTTTTAGTTTACTTCCCAAATTGATCACCTAAGTGGCAACTCATACTCACTACAAGGTAACTGCCTTATAAAGAACACTCAAGCTGTTCAAGCATGCCTTCTCGGGGCTCACTTAGGCGAGCTCTCAACTCAATCTTGGTTGAGGTACCTTCTGGCGGTTATGGCTTATAAGAGCCAAAATGTCTTATAAAATCTCACTATTTCATCTGATAGGATATGGTCTAAGTTATTCGATCGGATATAGTTCTTTCATTTGTTTGGTTAACGTATGGTTATCTGATTAGATATGCAATTTCTAATGCTTCTTTAACAACACAAGTTGTACTTTTAAGCCTATTCAATCCCACCCCACCTTTTTTTGGCTTTCATACAGCCACATCCATAATTCTCTTTCCACCTTTCTTGATCCAAATCGTTCACTTTTCCACACAAAATTGCAATCATCTCGACACTATTACACCCGACTTTGACCCTAATGCCTAGGATTCTACCAATACAAAGGGCAAGCTAATAAGTTTTTTCTCTCTCCAATGTATTGGCATAACCCTGGTCACTAGGGGCAAGCTAATAAACTTTTTATAACCCTTTTTATTGCTAGTAGCATTTTCCACAACTGCTTATGATTAAAGACAATGCATGCTTAGATAAAAGATTCAGATTGAAAAATAGACGATGATTACTAAAATCAACCTTATGGCCCTTTTCACTCTTATGAGCATGATTAACTAAGCTAACTTAAGTCACACTTACGGAGTAAATAAATCTCTTAGAATCATTAATGCAATCTTAATGCTTCTCTTTCGCTCTTAAAAGCAACACACTAAGCTGACTTAAGTCGCACCTACTGAGCGAAGGGAGCTTTTAAACATCAATATAGGCTCAAGGCTTCTTCATTTGCTTCTAAGGGCACACCTTTAAAAGCTAAATTAAGTCACACCTATTGAGCAAAGGGAGCTCTCAAAATCGACCCAAGGCATAGTTATGTGTCCCTCACCTTTTTGAACTTTGATGATGATCATCACATAGGTTTATGGCCTACATCAAAGTGGGGGAAATTGTAAACACTACACATAAGGGTCTGTAGTTTGGGAGAAAATCCAATAATGAGATAATCAAAACTAGAATTGGTCTTTGAGGATTCCAAATTCAAAAGTTAGAGACCAAAAGCCAAAATAAGTCTAATCGAATGAAATTTCATCCGAAAAATGTGACTTTCATCTGATTAGAAGAAATCCCAAAAACCAAAGCAAAATCTTACACAAATACATATTTTTGTGAACTACACTGTTGATCAAAGGAAGCATCATATGAACGGATGAAAGCCTTCATTCGATTAGATAAACTTGCAAATACATGAAAGGGGTTTCTCACTGAACCAATTGGAGGTCAAAATACTATGCCCTTCAACCTTTTAAAGGGCAAATTTTAGCCCTAATTAAGGGGACTAAAGTTATTTTTCATAAAAACATCTTAAACACTCTCCTAAAGATAAGAAAAAAACCTAAAAGAATGAGGAGAATAGGGATTAAAGGTTTTTTTTCTCACACTTTTTTTTCACCAACCAAACACCTATTTCTAACCTTTAATCTTACTTTCTAGGAAGGAATCTAAGAAAAAAAGGGAAGCCTACGTATTTCCTTGAAGACTACTCAATACATTCTCTTTTATCGCTCTATGATTGTAATCATCTTTGCATTTTTGGTGTATTCTTGTCTAATTTTGCTTATTGAGTTATTTTCTTCCTTTTATTTCAAATTTAGATCTTCCTTTATTGTGTTCTTTATACATTTTCTGTGTTTTTTCCATACAATAAAGGTCAAGGATTGACTCAGATAGTTTTAGATACCTTAAAATTCTGCTTTGGGATACCGGTTAAGGTTTTCTGCCCATGAGTAAGACCCAAGTTCATCTAGATGGATGGCCAAGTACATTCGTTCGGATGAATGTTCTTCGTGAGCAAAGTTGCCACATTTTTTTTTGCATTAAAGCTCAAGTTTGTTAGGATAAAGCTTGCATTTGATCGAATGTCTTTAGATATGATCAGATGTGATTGTCTCCCTAAATAAAGTAGCTTCATTTTTGTCTGGATGTTTTTTGTTTGCCCGTTTCTAGATGAATATAAATCAGAAGTCTATTCGTCCAATTGGATGTGTACTCCTTATATGGAGTTAAAGTTCGTATTTTTAAGTTCTATATGAATAAGTTTCCTTTATTCATGTATGTCTTCTTTTGGTTGAGGTCAAAGGAAGATCCAATCAAACGACCATATGTAAGATCGGTTTTAAAAGGGCTCTATATGATAATAAGGTGCTTATTTTTATGGACATTTGTTTTTGAGTTCTTTATTACACGATACATCTTATCGGATGACACTTCATCCCATTAGTTGTCAATTCTAATTAATTATATTTTATGTGTTCCTATTCATTTATTGTTTCTGATTATTACTGCCCTCTGAGTGTTAATCCAAGGAGCAGTTAAGACTATTAGATTACTTTTATTTCAATATTCCCTTTTTCTTTTTTTAGGTCTTTTAGATTTATGTAAATGCTAGATTTGCTCAAGAGTTGTAATATTTTTCTTTCAATGCTAGAATATTTTTTTGTGTAATTCCATTAATGTAGTAATAGAGTAAAAAATGATTTTCGATATGTTTTGAAAAAGGAATAACTATAAAATATTTTATAAAAAATAAGGACTCAACTGCATAAAAATAATAAAAGCCTTAGGGATTAAAGTCCCTAATTGCTAAAAACAGTTTTAATTTTATGAAAATGTCTTGTTTAATGAATAACAGTTTTAAATTATGCATTTTAAGGACTAGAGTCCTTAAATCCCCAAAAAACCCACTTGTAAAATTGAAAATAAAGGTTTTAAATAAAAAAGGGACTTCTATTTAATAAAAAAATATTTTAATTGGTAAAAATGATTTGGAACCAATGTTTCGAGGATAAAAAATGGTTATTCGAATAAGAATAAACACTTTAATTAATAAAATATGTTATTGGATCCAAAGCTCCAAAATTGTTTTGGAATTTAATTAATCTTGAATATATAAAGTGGATAGTTTTTAATAAAGGTTTTGAAAGCAAAGTTCCAATTATTCAAATAGAAATATTTTTGAGGACCAAAGTACTCTATTTAACAAATTGGCCTAATTTCATGTATGGTTAAGTATTTATAATGTATTGATTGCATGTGATTGTATATCTTTATTGACATCAATGAAAGATAAATTGCTATCGATGTGTAAAGGTGTTTACTTAGTTTTTATAATAATTGCATAACTAGGGATTCGATAAAAGTTGGAACTAAGAGATAAAAATTGATAATAATCCTAGGGAATAAATAAGATGAAATTCTCGAACTCAAAATCTCTTTTGGTTTACTTCTTGGATTGACCACCTTGGTGGCAACTCACTTACTATAAGGTAAATTGCCTTATGATGGACACTCAAGCTTTCGGCTTTGAGTCGATCGATTGTCCAAGCATACCTTCTTAAAGCTTGCTTAGGTGATTCTTGGCCCAATTTCAGTTGAGGTACCTCTTAAAAGATTGAAAAAAGTAATACATTTTGTTGACTTTGTATAAAATATCCCCTAAATTATGTGGTAGAAATTGGCCACATTACATATATAAGAGGGGAAATGTTTAGAGGTATTAATTAGATATATTAGTATGCATTATATAAATCAATTTTTACCATTAGATTGAAATATATGATTATGTTATTTTAATCAAATGAATATTATTAGTGTATATTATGCATGCTAGAACTGCCAATAATTACTTTAAAAAGGTTGAATTATGCATTAAAAAAGTTGTTGCCTCGGTACATTTTTATTGTTCATTTTGCCTTAGAGGCCCACTAGTGTTTTTCACTCTGCTAATAATTCTTTCAATCCCTTTTTTTTATCTCCACGTCATCATCTTCTATCTTGGATTTGAATTTTTTTCCCAACATAAATTGCAATTCATAGATTCTTTGTTTTTGTTGGTTTGCTTCATAAACAAATTTAAAGAAAATCTAGAAAGTTATAAGTAAGAAACCCAATTATAATTCATTACAATATATATTATACCATTTTAATACTAAAATTGTCTAAACTCATAGATTACTTGTATAAGTTTTTACATTTCTAAGTCTCATACAATATTTAATGCAATAAAAATTTCACCCGAATACCATTTCAAACTTCATATTCGCTAATTTAGGCAAAATCACTATTTGTTTTCATCACCATAATCATTACTATCAACCAACCTAGCATTACTTGTAATGCCTCATGAAAATATGTATGAATTTGATCTACTAATCATTTAGTTTATGGGAAAAATAATAATAATAAAAATGTGTGGAGTGAAAAGAAAATAATATTTTAAAATAATTAAAATCCAAAATTTGAAAATATTAGTGGTAATATTGAATAAAAATGATTAAAGTTGAAAATTTGCTAAGAGAGCTTATAGACCATTAAATGGGTTTTAAGTAACTAATCTTAGCCATCTAACTAAGGAGTATAAATAGATCAATTTTCTACATAATTATAAATATTAAAATAAATTTTCTTTTCTTCTTCTCAAGAGAAGTTAAAACATTATTTTTTGGCACTTAAGTACACATTTTGCTAAGAAAAATTAATTCAAACTAGCACCTAATCATTTTTATTGTGATTTTCTGCATTTTATTTGTGTTAATTGTGCAATTGTAAGGGGTTTTATTTTGGGCTCCGGTGTATTGAAAAGGAAGTTAAAAGGAGATAGGCTAAGGGAAAGGCAACTAACGAAGCTTAAATCACTCTTAAATCATTCCTAGTTGCAATTTTTTTTTTGCATAAAATTGGTGTGTTTTTAGTTGATTTTGATGATATTTGAGCATTTTTGATACAATTGATTGTTTAGATTATACTATAATTTATATATATTGTGTATGTGATGATTAGGAAGTATTTTGGCATGATTTGAGTTGAAAACTTTGAGTTTTTGTTGCTAAAAATGCAAGAAAATCATAAAAAGTTTATTAGGTTTGGGAGCCACACTGCCATGTGCCTTAACCTCTTGGGATACACTGAATAGTTTCTAAAAAATTTAGGCCTTATGGTCATGACCTCTCGTGAGGCTATTGTTCATTTAAGGCCTCACATTTATAACCCTTGAAAACTAACAAATTATTTGAAAATGTTTTACAAATTGAAATGTTTTTGAAAATGGATTTAAACATGAATTAATCTAATGAGTTTATGCAATAATTAAGGCATATTTTGCACTAGTTATTGACTTGAATGGAACATATTTGTGTGTGCAAGTAATGTTAACTTGAGGTGGAATTTCTTGATATTGCATGATGTTATAGTGAGGTAAGTAAGGGATGAATGTGGTAGAATTATGAGAATATGAATGTGATACATGATAAGTAACATGTTAGGTTAATGCATTACATATGTAAAATATAAGTATTGTATGTTACCATTTACATAAGCATATTATATGATAATGATGAGGTTATTAGTAGGACTATGTGATTATATGAATACTTATAGAAAAGGAAACCTATAATTAGACAAACATGAACATAAAAAGTAATAACCATGTATGCATAAACTAAAGATAGCATCGGGATAAGTTGGCATGCTAATAGAGATTTGTTTATTAGTATTGCTACCTCTCATTATGTGATATTATAGGTACAACCACACTATTAGGTACTATACAACATGTGTGTGCTTCCTAAAGCAAATGTGATCTGCAGGTATGGATGCGTAAGCCTTATTATGGTACCATACACTATATGAGCTCATTAATTACTATGTGATATTGTAGGTATGGACATCTAATTTTGTTGGGTACTGCATATATATATGTGATTACTCGTTATCCAGCTTACAATAATTGTGGTATATAATAGGCTAAACTAAACTAAACTGTTAACATAAATGGATTGCATCTAATGTGACTAAAGCAAAGAATCCTATGATTTAGTGAATGTGCATAAAATGAACCATGTAATATATATATAATAGTATGCATGTGAGAATGTAAAGCAAGGTTAATTCATATGTGTATGGCCAGTCGAAAGGGTAAGTGCATATGAGATTGTGCATGGTGTGTTTGTTGATTATAATAAATGATGAATGTGTTAAATTGTATGTTAATGTGTAAAATTGCATGCCTTTGATGAGTAAGATTATATGATATTGAGGTTATCCAAAATTATTTATGCACCACTAAGCAAATTTTATTTGGTGCATTGATGATTCAAGCATTGATAGAGGAGGCATTTCGTAAAGGATCTGCAGCTGATTTGAAGCATATCTTATTTGCATGAGCTTATATCCACTGGACAGTTTTCATTTGCTTAATTCTTTACTATAGTTTGATTTTCATATGTAAACATTTGATTTTGGTTAGATTTTCAATTTTGTAAACTGTTTTGCTTTATGGCTTGATTTTTAAAAAAGGGTCATTTTGGTTTTATTTTGGATTGTGAATTTAAGATTTATCTGTACATCATTTTATAAAAATAATCTATAAAATATTTGTATTAGAGTTAAATTCTTATTAAGTAATATAACTAAATTGACAGATATATTCGTGTAATACCTTTTTTGCCCTTTTCTACAATTTTTTTCCCTTTTTTTAAAAAGGGATTAAGTGTGCAAGCACTTTTGGAATCCTCTGTTTGGATATTTCTAGTAACTTATACACGAAGTTATCTTTTTGGAACAACTTACGGAGGAAGTTGAACCAAGCACCTCGTACGGTCGTCCATTTCAAATTATCTCATTTTAATTTTTGAGTGAAAATTACCATTTTCTATGCTATTTCTCATTTTATCATCCATATCTCTCATAAAAATGGCAGCTTTTTCTTATAAAAAAAATCAAAATTTATTACCGAAACGTCCTTTTAAGAACATAAAAAAAAATTTAACGTATTATAATATAAATTGTTAAATATTATAAATAATTATTTTTTTATGAAAATAAGATGATTTCTTTTATAATAAAAGATTATATATAAATTTATAATTACAAATAAAACAACAATCCCAATACTAATTTTTCTTTGATAAATTATTCCTTTTATAATAATAATAATAATAAGGACTAACATTATCAAGTCACTATGTTTATAAAAAAATTGTAAATATTTAAAATGATAATTTCGTTATCATTGTTTTTCCAGAATTATAATTATTTAATTATTTGATCCAAAAGCTATTTAATTGTTTACACTATTTATTTTAGTATTTTATTTAATTATTTATTAAATAAACTTGGTGAACAATATTTAAGAACAGACTTACAGAAAATTACAAAGAAATTAATAAAAGAAATGATTGGTAATTTGGATTATATCACAGCACTTAATTAATTAAAATATTTTGGGCCCCACAGTTCTTCTATTCGTTTGCTTGACGACAGCGAAGATTCAGTTGACAATAAGCACTGAACTCTGCAGTCTTTCTCTTGTTTTTCGTCTTCTTTCTTCTCCGCTGCGCTCTATCGTATTTCCTTCTTATGACATGAATAGATTCTCCTGGAAACCCACCGGTCGCCGGTCCCTTCCCTCTCACAACGACTCTACACCACCAACCCTCCGCCATGCAAAGTCTCACCACCACCGCCGTAACAATCACCGGCCGCCCTCCACCACCTCCACTCCTAATTTCATTGTCCATCTCCAACCGGATTCCATAGCCACTCCTTCCCGTGAAAAACTTGACATTCATAATCTCATCTCTCAATGCACACCATCTGTTCCGACCACCACCATCTTCCTTCGCTCCGGTGACGTGATCGCCTCTCTGTATTTCGAGGAATGGAGCCATACTCTCTCCTTCATAACCGCCCTTTGGGCTCTACGCCTCCGTGGGGTTCACTCTCTAAACCCTAAACTTCAGCCGAACGTCTTCGTTCCCTCGGATATTGAGGAGCTGAAACAGAGACTTAAAATCCTGTTTGTTGATCACATAAGTAAGTTGATGAAAGGTGAGGAAGTTCGTAAATGGCAAACTAAATTGTCGGAGAAATGCGACGAGATAGCTGAGGTGTCGCGTTTGCTTAGGGGGAAGAATCTATTGGATGCGTATAATGAGCTGGTGGAGAGAAAAAAGGTGTTGATGGCGGAGAGGGAATTGATTAAGAAGAGAGTGAAAGAGTTTAAGGCGGCTATGAACTGTATTTTGGGGCATCTTGAGGGAGAGGGTAACGAGGACGAAGATGTGAAAGTGTTGTTGATTTTGGAAGGGGAATTTGATTGGGCACGTATTCATAGACTGGTTTTGAGGGAAATTAGAAGGCTCGAGGATGGTCTCCCCATTTACGCTTATAGGCAGGACATTTTGAGGAAAATTCGTGGGGAGCAGGTATGGTTTTACTGAATACTAATAGCTTTTGTTTGTTTTCACCTTTTCCGTTTTGATGTTTGAAATGGAATGATATTTGGATTTTGATTGTAATGCAACGTATCCAGTATGCATGTCAATATACGACAAACTTCCTATATATTACTAATAATCTAAAAGTTCGAGGAAGTCGAAGTCTCGAACCGAACTGAGAAGGAATCTAAGGCGATTTGAGGTCATTGGGTTAACGCTGGGGGGTTGTGAATTGGAAATTACGGAAAGGAGAGATGAATGTGGATATATTCTACGAACTAAAGAAATTTAAAAAAAAAAAATTGAAGGTTTATTTGCCCCCCAAAAAAAAACTCTAATAAAGATTTGGAAATGAATGGATTTGCAGGATAGAAATGTGTGCCTAAAACTTTGATAACACAGAGACTGAAAATCGAGCTCTGTTTATGTCTGATTCGAATGCTGATAGGATAGGACAAAATAGATTTTTGCCTCAAAATGTGGTGGTATTATCGTATTTGCATGCCTATGATTATAATGAATGGCAAATTGAACTAAAAAAATATACTTATCTTTATTCTATAAAATATATAACTACAAAAATTATAAATATAAGGATGATTTGTTAAAAAATGCATAAAAGTGTTACCTCTAATTTTTAGAGAGTGGAGAGATATATTGTGGGTGGTGCGAATTGAATGGGCGTCCTTTGCTTGGAACAGAAGGAGTTAACAGTTGGCATTGATTTATTGTGTGTTTGGTTTCATTTGGATGCTTTACAGAATATGTAAAAGTTTCCGGCTACAAACTTGAAGTATGAGATATTAAAGTGAAAAAATAGCGGAAAAAAGAAATGATGACCTTGTGGCAGCTCCCCTCTTTCCTTTCCCTATTTAATCTCTCGTTCTCATTATTATTTCTTTCTTTGTTGTTTTTCTCCTTCCATATGCATTTGTGATGCATCTCTTGTATTTTTAATGAACATTATTGCAGTGCCACTTTTTGAGCTTTTTAATGAATGGTTACTAATGAAAAATAAAAGAGGAAAAAAAATTCAAATTTTTTTGACCGAGTTTCCTGAAATTTAGTTGGCTTGTGGTGGCTCTAGTGGCATTATTTGAACATCTCATGTGATGAACATTCTTCCTAGTGTTCAATTTCATAACCCAAGAGTCAACTCTCTTTGTTCTTTTATGTGTAGCTGCTTGGAGATTTGATACCTTGTCAATCAACCAAAGTATTTTACATTATAGTCACAAGATTAAATAATGCAGTATGTGAAAAATGTCCTGGTGCTTCCTCACTTTCTAATTTTTCCATATGATCTTGCTTTCTGTTTAGTCTTTGCATCCGTGATTAGAGCTCATCTTTTGTCTCTTGAATGTAGCTATGCACCTCTCTGACCGGATTTACATTAACTGCTTCTTCTGACTATTGCTTGCCACAGATAATTGTATTAATTGGGGAGACTGGTTCAGGGAAGAGCACACAACTGATTCAATTCCTAGCTGATTCAGGAGTAGGTGCCAATGAGTCGATCATATGTACTCAGCCTCGCAAGATTGCAGCCGTCTCACTTGCAGATCGGGTCAGAGAAGAGAGTAGTGGTTGCTATAAAGATAAATTAGTCACTTCTTGTCCAACATTTTTACCCAATCAGCAGTTTGGTTCCAAGTTAATATACATGACAGACCATGGTTTACTGCAGTATTACATGAATGAGAGGAACTTATCTGGGATTTCATGCATTATTATAGATGAGGCTCATGAAAGAAGCTTGAACACTGATCTTCTTTTGGCTTTGATTAAAGGTTTACTTCTCCAGAGGTTTGATTTAAGGCTTGTAATAATGTCTGCAACAGCAGATGCAAACCAACTCTCAGATTACTTTTTTGGCTGCGATATCTTACATGTTGTTGGAAGGAACTTTCCAGTTGATGTCAGATACATCCCTTTTACAGCTGAGCAAACTACTAATAGTGTTGTTGCTTCATATGTACATGAGGTTGTGAGGATGACAACACAGATTCACCAGACAGAGAAAGAGGGAACAATTCTTGCATTTTTGACTTCTCAGATGGATGTAGAATGGGCTTCTGAGAAATTTGAAGCTCCTGATGCAGTTGCTTTACCCTTACATGGAAAGCTTTCTGGTGAAGAGCAATATCGCATTTTCCAGAACTACTCAGGGAAAAGGAAAGTTATATTTGCCACCAATCTTGCAGAAACTTCACTAACAATTCCTGGGGTCAGGTATGTAGTTGACTCTGGCATGGTCAAGGAGAGCAAGTTTGATCCTGTCAGTGGCATGAATGTGCTCAGAGTTTGCTGGACCAACCAGAGTTCTGCCCAGCAAAGAGCTGGCCGCGCTGGGAGAACAGGACCTGGAAGATGCTATAGACTTTATACAGAAACTGAATTTGAGTCATTGCCTCTCAATCAGGAGCCTGAAATTCGGAGAGTTCATCTAGGCGTTGCAGTTCTGAGAATACTTGCTTTGGGAATTAAGAATATACAGGAATTTGATTTTGTTGATGCCCCTTGTACCAAAGCTATTGACTCAGCCATTTTGAACCTTGTTCAGTTAGGTGCAATTATACAGAAGGATGGTGTTTATGAATTAACTGAAGAAGGTCACTACTTGGTTAAATTGGGTATTGAACCTCACCGTGGCAAGCTCATTCTCAGTTGCTTTCATCATGGCTTGGGCAAAGAGGGTCTTGTTCTTGCTGCAGTGATGGCAAATTCCAGTAGCATATTTTGCAGAGTTGGTGATGATGACAATAAACTAAAAGCCGATTGTCTTAAGGTGCAATTTTGCCATCCGAATGGTGACCTCTTCACTTTTCTCTCTGTGTACAAGCAGTGGGAATCTCTATCTAGAGACAGAAGAAATAAATGGTGTTGGGATAATAGCATTAATGCCAAATCCCTGCGTAGGTGCCAAGAAATAGTGAAAGAATTGGAATTTTGCCTTAGAAAGGAACTTGGTTTTACTATTCCTGCTGATTGGTGCTGGAGTCCTTATAAGGCTACTGAGCATGATAAACATTTGAAAAAGGTTATACTCTCCGCTCTTTCAGAAAATGTAGCCATGTATACAGGACGTGATAAACTTGGTTATGAAGTGGCATTAACTGGACATCATGTTAAGCTTCATCCTTCTTGTTCATTGCTAGTATTTGGGGATAAGCCAAGTTGGGTGGTTTTTACTGAGCTTTTGTCGATATCTAGTCAATATTTGGTCTGTGTAACTGCATTTGACTTTGAATCATTGTTCATGATTCACCCTCCTCCCTTGTTTGATGCCCTTGAGATGGAAAGTCGAAAGTTGCAGGTGAAGGTGATAACTGGATTTGGCAGTATCCTTCTCAAAAGGCTTTGTGGGAAATTTAATAATAATTTGTTACGTCTTGTCTCATGTGTTCGAACTGCCTGTGAGGATGAAAGGATTGATATTGAGGTAGATATTTATCACAATGAGATTCTCTTATTTGCTAACTCAAAACTCATGGAGAAGGTGTTTCGCCTTGTAAAAGAAGCTGTGGAATACGAACAAATCTTATTGCATAATGAATGCATGGAGAAATGTTTATATCATGGAACAGGCAGCTCACCTCCTGTGGCACTGTTTGGAGCTGGTGCTGAGATAAAGCATTTGGAGCTCAAAAATAGATGTTTGGCAGTTGATATTTTTATTTCTAATTCAGATAGTATTGATGATAAGGAGCTTTTGATGTTTCTTGAGAAATATGTTTCTGGCACAATTTGTGCTGTCCACAAGTCCACTAGTATTGGACTAGATGGCAATGAGAAGAATAAGTGGGGCAGAATTACATTTCTCACTCCTGCTGCTGCTACAAAAGCTTCCCAGCTGAATGAATTTGAATTCAATGGCTCCATGCTGAAGGTGCTTCCATCACAGACAACTTTTGGAAGTGAACAAAAGATGTTTTTGTTCCCTGCTCTAAAAGCAAAGGTTTATTGGCCTCGCAGGTACAGTAAGGGGTTTGGAATTGTTAAGTGTGATATAGGTGATGTCCAGTCCATGATGGATGAACTTGCTAATGCTAAAATTGGAGGAAATAATGTTCGTTGTGAAGTTAGTAGAAGAAGTCCAGATTCTATTGTTATAAGTAGAATCCATAAAGAACTTTCTGAAGCTGATGTTTTAGATGCATTAAGGAGTACTACAAAGAAGAGCATCCTGGATTTTTTCCTTGTGAGGGGAAATGCTGTAGAAACCCCTACCACAGGTGCTTGCGAAGAAGCACTGCTTAGAAAAATCTCTTCATTTATGCCTAAAAGCAATTCCTGCACTGGCTGTTGCAGGGTCCAAGTCATGCCGCCTGAACCAAGGGATGCTTTTACTAGAGCTCTGATCACCTTTGATGGAAGATTACATTTGGAAGCAGCAAAAGCTTTGGAGCATATGGAAGGGAAGGTATTACCTGGATGTCTTTCTTGGCAGAAAATAAAGTGCCAGCAGTTGTTTCATAGTTCTCTTTCCTGCTCAGCATCTGTCTACTTCACAATTGATAAGGAACTTAAAACTTTACTTGCAAGGTTCAATCATCTGCAGGGTACTTATGCTAATGCAGCTCTTTCCCATTACTTTTGCCAAATAATTTGTCATTTACTTCATTTAACTTTTATGACTGCAACTCTATCAAATTCCATATGTTTTTGCATGTTTTACAATTCTTAACTACTTGTGTTCTTTCCTAAGGCACCTTCTATTCAATGGACTAAATTATTTGCTGCTCACTGCCTTTAGATGGCATCTTCATGATTCAATTGGTTTTTCTTGCAACGTGTTAAAAATAATGTTGAATGTTAATATTTCTTTTGTGAGAATGGGGTAAAAATTTTTTCAGAAAATGATGAGTGTTTAAATCCCCCATCTAGTATAGGATCAAGGCTTAGTTGTAGTTGCTGTTTTATAGTGTTTAAATCCATATTGATTACACTTACAAATATTTTGATGTGTATATCTTGAAGGTTGACAGAAATTTTTTGGTATTCATTTACTATTGTAGATAGGTTCGGTAAAGATATTTTGTCCTTTGTTAATTTTTCATGTCATCCTTGGTTAGAATGAGAATAATTTGGTCTTATCTAGTTTATTCTTAAGCAGTTACATTGCATTGTTTCATGCTATTCACTGCATAAGCTGTAATTTTGTTAGTTCTCATGTTTTGCAATATGAAGAGAGTTTCACATCACTGCCATGTTGAATTTAACTCTGGCATCACTAATGGTCAAAACCTTTAGGAATTAGTTTAGTTATTTATGTCATGAGCTATTAAGATTTCGCAAAACGCATAGACTTGCAAGAATTAGACTAAAATTTAACAGTTGAATTTAATGTACGAGCTTAGACCAAAAAAGGAAAAAAAAAAGTACGGGCATAAAATGTAACAGTTAGACATGCTGTTTTGTCTGAAATTATATTTGCTTAATCAGTTAAGATCAGAGATAAACTAAGTCATTTTGAACATTTAATCTTGTCTGCTTCATAAAGAGTGTTGTGATTCTGACAACAACTCCCCAAACTATGCCCCCAGCAGGGGAAAAAAAAGCCTTGTGAAACAGATTTTAGCTTATGTAACCTCAATCTGGTGGGATCTATGGTGACGTTTGTTGTGAAACAACTGATTGTTTTTAGCATAGAATATTTTAATGAAACATAAGAGTTTTGCAACACAAATTGCAGAACTAATGACAAATTTTGTTAGCGAAGGAGCAGGGTGTTTTGTAAATTAGTAATGAGTGCCTCTCAGAACCCTGTTATTATTCACCAGATGACAAAAACCTGTTTGGGTAATCGCTAGTAATAGTTGTCACACTAAATAAACTATTATTTGATTTGGTTAGTATTGTGTGGTGACAATGAGATGGCTTGGGATGCTTGATGATTGTTGCATGACTAATACTATCCATAGTTTAACTGGCAGTATGAAATTCGTTGTGGTCCCATGTTGTGGATTAGAACACTGGGTGATATGTCAAACTCATCAAAGGGAGTTCGTACTTTTGAACTCGTCAAAGAGAGTTGCATACCTTAGAACTCCTTAGAGAGAGAACCCGATCTCTTAGAATTCTTTTTAAACTTTCTGCTTATTTTATTGATTGAGATTTAGGCTCTTTAAATGGAAGTTACAAGCCTAATAAAATAGGAATTATTTTTTAACTAGGAAATTATGAATTCCTTTCTAATTAAGAAATATTAAAATGGGAAAATAATATTAAGAAATTCTAGAAGTACTTCCGAAATAAAATAAAATCTTCTAATTCAATAAAATCTCTTAATTAAGATTACTACTAAATATATTATTCCTAATTGTCTTATCTTTGAACGCCTTTTAGCCAGTATCTCATAGAAGCTTCCCTTATATTTTCTGCATCTGTAACATTACTTCCCTCATGAAAAAGGAGTTTGTCCTTAAGCTCTAATGTAGATAAGCAATAGCACACTGTTCAGTTTGTTCCACTAGGCCAATTCCCTTGCATTAATTTTTTTTTTTTCTCTATTTGAATCGAATACACCCAAGCCAAACTGAGGTCGAATTTCCAATTTGAGCCATTGGACAGCTGTTGAACAAATGGAATTGTGGGTATCTCTTGAATCCAATGGATCCTCAAAATCCTGAAAAGTTGAAAAGTTGAAAAGTCAGGTTTTGCATACCAGGGCATCATTCCACTTACTTGCAAGGCTTCTCGTGGTGGCTGGTGTCCCATGCCTCCTCCATTAGTTGTCTGGTTGTTTTCTTGGCTAGACAGTGGTGTGTTGCAGTTATTTGCAGCAGCTTCTTTGTTTGCTGGTATATTCAGCATGGAAACAATCTCTTGCAATTGCTCTTGTAATGGCAAGAAAAGTTGTTGAATCTAACGTGCTATTTTTGATTTGAATAATGCAAGCTGCGCTTCAATAACAGCTTGCATTTCTTGGGAAAAGGCTTTCGTCACATCACTCCTGTCGGTATTGCCCATAGTGTTTGGCTTTGATATCAATTGTTGTGTTCCCATTCCATGTTGTGGATCGGGAGATTGGGCGATAAATCAAGCTTGTCAAAAGGAGCTTATACCTTCGAACTTCGAACTTGTTTAAGGGAGTTGCGTACCTAGAACTCGTTGGAGAGAGAATTTGATCTCTTAGAATTCTTTTTAAACTTTCTCTAATTTTATTAATTAAGATTCAAACTCTTTAAATAGAAGTTACAACCTAATGAAATAGGAATTATTTTCTGACTAGGAAACTATGAATTCCTTTCTAGTTAGGAATTATTAAAATAGGAAAATACTATTAAGCAATCCTAAAATACTTTCTAAATAAAATAAAATCTCTTAATTAAGATTACTAGTAAATATAAAATTCCTAATTGTCTTCCTTTCTATCTTTGAACTCCTTTCAACGAGTTGCCATACTTCTGTTATATTTTCTGCATCTGTAAGAAAATTTGTTGGCTCTCTGTGATTTAGTTTTCATGGTCAAGAGCTTGATGGTTAAGTGTCCCCTTGTGAAAATTGCATAAAATTGCATGAGAGGGTTTGAGGATAATAACTGAGATCAATAATGCCTGATTAATATATTGTTGGAGATGCTTAATGTGTCTTCTTTTGGATGAGGGTATATTTGTTACTTTCTAAATTTTGTAGGTTGGATGTTTTCATCTTATAAGACTACAGGGGTAAAGGGATACAATATTCATATAAAATTTAATGAGTTATCATAACAAACAGGGTTGATGTGATTTCAGCAAAATTTGGTCAGGTATGCATTGCTATAAATTTTTAATTTTCATTTGAAGGTATTCATGTTTAAGTATAAGCAGTAAGCATGCTTGATTATATGCTGATTGAGTTTATTTCCTGAATTTTAAATATCAGCATGTGTTTCTATTGATCACGATTGGGAAAAAAATTCCATGTTCCTATCCATAGTTGTTGCAGTGTGGTGTCAGATGGACATTTTGAATAATACAAACATTTACTGGATTAACTTGGTGTTAATTTTATTTAGATTCAAGTCTCTTCTTAATTAAACTATCTTGTAGACATTGTGTAGATTTAGCCAGGCTTATTCTGATCGCACACTGATTAATTTGATGCGAGGATTTTCCTTATCCGCTTATAATTTCATTTGAATGTTATCTTGTTGTGTATGCCTTGTTAGCTTCAGTTTTCACGAAGAATTTGATGGAATAACTGAATGGGTTTCCTTAATCTTTGTTTTCGAATAATCTACTTCGTGGGTTTGATTGTATTTATTATTCACAGGTGCAGAATGCAGTCTTGAAAAGAACAACAATGGTTCCTACCGAGTGAAAATATCTGCTAATGCTACAAGAACTGTTGCAGAGATGAGAAAACCTTTGGAAAAGCTCATGAATGGGCAGATCGTGAACCATGCCAGCCTCACTCCCACTATTCGACAGCATCTATTCTCCAGACAGGGTATCAATCTTATGAAGTCAATACAGAAAGAGACCAAAACATGCATTTTATTTGACAGGAATACTTTCGGAATAAGGGTGTTTGGTTCTGCGGACAATATTGATCTTGCTCAGGAGAAGTTGATTAAATCCCTTCTAACTTACCATGAAAGCAGGCAACTTGAGATCCATCTCAGAGGTGGAGTCCTGCCTCCTGATTTGATGAGGAGAGTAGTAAGGGAGTTTGGCCCAGACCTTCATGGGCTTAAAGAGAAGGTACCCGAGGCAGACTTTACACTTAGCACCCGCGGCCATGTCATCCATGTTCATGGTAACATAGAGTCGAAGCAAAAAGCAGAAGAAATAGTTTCTGAGGTAGCACAGGCATGTGCTGGTTCAGCAGATAGGCTTGATGATGGATCTGCCTGTCCTATTTGCCTGTGTGAAGTTGAGGATGGTTACCAGCTTGAAGGCTGCAGACATTTGTTTTGCCGATTGTGCCTAATGGAGCAATTAGAATCAGCAATAAAGAACCTGGATAGCTTTCCGATACGCTGTGCTCAAGAGGGCTGCAGAACTCTCATATTGCTCACAGATTTAAGGTCTCTCTTGTCTGGCAAAAAGTTGGAGGAGCTCTTCAGGGCTTCATTGGGGTCATATGTAGCAGCAAGTGGAGGAACCTACAGGTTTTGCCCAACTCCTGACTGCCCTTCCATTTATGAAGTTGCAGGTGGAGGGCCAGATGAACCATTTGTGTGTGGGGCATGTCATGCAGAAACTTGTACTCGGTGCCACTTGGAGTATCATCCGTACCTTTCATGCGAGGGGTATGCAGCTTACAAAGAAGATCCTGACTTGTCTCTAAAGGAATGGCGCAAAGGAAAACAGAATGTAAAAAGCTGCCCTGTGTGTGGGTATACAATTGAGAAGGTTGATGGCTGCAACCATGTAGTGTGCAAGTGCAACGGGCATATATGCTGGGTCTGTTTAGATTTCTTTGAAAGCGATCGTGATTGTTATGGTCACTTGGCTTCCGTGCACGGTGCCATTAACGATTAATAACTGTATACTGTAATTTGTTTTTTTTTTTTTAAAAGTTGTAACAGGCAGAGGGAAGGTTATATTCATCCACATTAGTTCTACTTGTTGGAATGCAGAAATGCAGACAAGTCATTAGTTGATCAAATACAGCAATTTACGCGAGCTAAAGAGTTTAAATATTTATGTAAGCCCAATTCTCATGGAGATCGAATTGATCCTTTAATTTTGGAAAATTATTCACCCTTGGAATCGACAATGTCTTTATATCTTCAAATGGCCCATCAACAATGCCTCAAAAGTGAAAATTCGTATCTTTACTTGGCTGGCAGAACCAAACCTTTTCTCCTCTCTTCTTTAAGTATTTAGGCTTTTGTTTGGATGGGAGTAGCTTTCTAAGGAAATTATAGTTACTTTAATGAAAGAAATGAGGAGAAAGTAAATGAATTTTTTTTAAATTTACTCTCTTTTTATTTGGTTGGAAGTAAATTATATGAAAAATCAGATTTACTTTAATCAGAAAAATTGAAGAGTTTATTTTATTTACTCTCATTTTTCTCCATTTTAGAGAGAAATAAAAATGGAAATACGTTTTACTCTAATTTACTTTCTTAATTGATTGTCCAAACAATAGAAATTAGAGTAAATTTAATTTACTTTACTTCCAATTCTCCTCCATTATCTCCATCCAAACATAAGCTTAATCCTACTTGAACATATTCCGTTGAATGTGGACTTTGAGTTCAAATTTTCTTGGTGAGTGTGTATATTTGAATATCAAATTTTTGTTTTAAAAATAAAAAAAGAAATCTGAAATATGGTTATGCAATATTCATCATAGTGGATATCAATTAAGTAAATTTCAAGGCCCATCAAAGTTGAAGTAAAGGTTTTGGGATGATATATATATTTGAACAAATTACACTATTCACCCTTTTTTTTTATTTTTAATTCTAAAAATATATTATAAGTATTTAAAATTTTTAAATATATTCATATAGTATTTTATATCTTAAAAATACTTTAAAATTACTATTAACCTAAACACAATTTTTTTTCAACAAAGTTATTTTTTTCTCACATTTTTTCGCTTCAAAATCAATCTTCTAAAATTATCATTGATTATTAAAATTTAAAGTTTAACGTTTTAAAATTTTAGGGTTAGGGTTTTAAAATTTTAAAATTTAAGATTTAAAATTTTAGGTTTAGAATTTAAAATTTTAGAGTTTAGAATTTTAGGT
>CANXYI011018866.1:0-12143 GCA_948208565.1 Hura crepitans
AAAGAAATTAATTGCCCATTTGTTTAAAACAACCTAGTCGTATAGGTTAACCGATCAACTAGGGTTATTAACAACTGCTAGGGTACATCTGTGCCCCTTTTATATTGGCTGACGGGCCTATGCTATATGTTGAGCCTTTAAGCCATTATGCAGGTTCAGGCACCGAAGGGTCCAATAGAACCAATTCATGTATTGTTATGTGGTTATAGCTATCGAATGGTTCAAGAGGGCCATTACACAATATTTGTTTACCAATTCATGATTTATGTTGACCTATGGGTCTACAGCAACCATTAAGGTCTAAAATGAGGGCCACTACATATCATAATAACCTGTTATCCATAGGATTTTTTTTTTTTTGATATAGGTAAATTAATTACTAAAAAAGAAATATGTTTGATGAGAAAACCTAGCAAAGTGCCAAATTTTAGAATTATTTATCATTATGATATTATAATTTTTATTATGATGAAAGGGTTATGAGCGGATATTTGAATGTGCATGAATGAAAATGATATAACATGTCATTACGATTACACCGCTAAGCTCATACTTAGTGTATCATATTTTTCTTTACGATGTGTAGGTTCAAAAGGAACATGTTAAGCTTAAGTCTAAGTGTGACAAGATTAACAAGCGAAGGCTTGTATTTTGGTATAATTTTTTATCTATATGTAATTGTAAATCATGTGCTGTACAAATAGATGCACTTATATGTTGTAAATGGGAAATGTGCCTATAATATGTAGTTTTGTAATTTTTAAAGCTTTCAACTTTTTGTAAACCTACTAAAGTTGTTTCTAAAATGTTTGACTTGTATGATATCTCCTCCTAAGATTGATATTCATACTTGGAGTTAATGGTTTATTTGGGGTGATCAGAGGATTATAGGAGTGTTGGATTGAGATTGAATGAATATTAAAGTGTTTGTTTTCAATGTAGGTCAGAGGAAAAATTTGTGATAGTGCCTCAATACAGCCATTATGTTATCAGATTTTTAGCACGAGGATTCCCAAATGGATATCCTAATTTGATTTTCAAAAGTTTTAATAACTCACTTTTTTCTATGAATTAAGCATTTTGATAACCACAGTTGTAAAATGTTTTTAAATAAGTCAAGATCAGGTAGTTCAGATAATACATTTATGTCCACATTTTCTATTCGGGTTTGGTGATCGAATTAGGTAAAGAGCATCATAGACCTTTTCTTTAGCATCTTTAACAAAATCTTATCCCATGAGTTTACTTTTACAAAATTCACACCAACAAAGTAGAGTTATATACCATCTACCATATAATGCCTCGTATGGTGCCATGCCTAAACTAGCCTGATAGCTATTGTTATAGGTAAATTAAACTAATGATAAATATTGATCCCAACTTCCTTTAAACTTAATCACATAACTGCATAGCATATCCTCCAGTACTTGTATCACTCATTCGAACTGTCTATCTATCTATGGATGGAAAGCTATACTGAAGGCCAAATGAGTACCTAAAGCATCTTGTAGCTTTTCCAAAACATAGAAGTAAAGTATGGATCCCAATTTGAATTTATAACTATTGGCACACCATGTAATCTTATAATCTCATCTACATATAACTATGCCAATTTATCCAATGAATAATCGATCCTGATTGAAATGAAATAGGCTATCTTAGTCAATCGGTCCACCATCACCCATATGTCATCACACTTACTTCCCGTCATCAGTGATCCCATGACAATGTCCATAGTGATCTTTTCTCACTTTGAATCTAGAATTACTATGGGATGTAACAATCTAGATGGAACTTGATGTTTAGCTTTCACTTGCTGACATGTCAAACATCTAACCACATACTCTACCATATCTCACTTCATTCCTGATGACCAATAATGAGGTTTCAAGTCTAAGTACATCTTTATACTCTCTGGGTCCATAGAGTATAAAGCTTCATATGCCTACCTTAATATCTGTGTCTTCAATCCATCCACCTTAAGTACACATAATTTATCATGATAGTAGAGACATTCATCCTCTTTAAGCTTAAATCTAGTAGTCTTCCCCTCTTTAACCTTACTTATTAATTGCATAAGTTATTTATCCCTTATATGTTCTTTTTTCATTGCGACTTAAAGTCAGGTTTTACTTGCAACTTCGCTAAAGTCACATCATCTTGAGTATATTCCACTCAAGCATTCATTGATTTCATAGCAACAATGAATTTTAACTTAAACCATCCGTAACTAAATTTGTTTTTTTAAGATGGTAATCAATTAAATAATTATAATCCTTTATCAACTCCATCCACTATTGTTGCCTCAAATTCAACTCTTTCTATATAGGGAGGTATTTTAAACTTTTGTGATAAGTGTAGATATAACTCCTCTCACCATACAAATAATGTCTCCACACTTTCAATGCACACATAATAGCAATCAGTTCTAAATCATGTATTGAGTAATTCCATTCATGCGAGTTCAATTGCCTAGAAGCATAAGCTATCACTTTTCCCTCTTACATCAAGACACATCTAAGCCTATTGTGTGAAGCATTACTATAAATCACAAAGTTCTTCTTTTGCTTGCATAAGGATAGGCACTTCACTCAATATCACCTTTAACCTATCAAAACTTGCCTAGCATTTGTCATCCAAGATAAATTTCACATCATTTTATAACAATCTGGTGAGTGGGATTGCAATCATTGAGAAGCCTTTCATAAATCTCCTATAATACCTAGCAAGTCCTAGAAAGCTTTAGATCTTAGTCATGTTCCTAGGATGCTTCCATTCTAACACCATTTAAACTTTACTCGAATCCACTCTAATGCCATTTATTGATACGATATGGCCTAGAAAAGCTACTTCAGTCTACCTGAATTCACACTTCCTGAACTTTGCATATAGTATCTTCTCTCTCAAGGTTTGTAACACAATCCTTACATGTTGCTCATGTTCTTCTCAACTCTTGGAATACACTAGAATGTCATCTATGAAGCCTACAACAAATTGGTTCAAATATGGCCTAAAGATCCTATTCATAAGGTCTATGAACACTATAGGGGCATTAGTGATCCTAAATGACATCACTAAGAACTCATAAAAGCTTATATCTAGTTCTAAAGGCAGTTTTTAGAATGTCAAATTCCTTAATTCTCAACTGGTGATACCTTGATCTCAAGTCAATTTTTAAAAACATATTGGCCCCTCTGATATAGTCAAAAAGAGTGTAACGCCCGATAGTCAAAGTCTTATGAACAATATTAGGCGGGCCCGAGTGATGTTCCCTGTGGTAAGGGTTATCATTTTGAGTCCCTTAACTAGAATATTGGTCATAAAACTTTGGCAGGCTTGGAAATAGGGAAAACAAATGAATTAAAAATTTTAGTAGAACCAATAATTCATTTTAGGTCATAACCTACTATTTATAGAGATAAAATGAGGTCGGGTAAGGATAGCCCCGAATGTCCTCGAGTGGTCTCAAAAATATCATACCCTGAACCACAAAAATTCCACTGAGTATAATGGAGGAGGAATTAGAATTTTTTGAGGTCAATTGATATTTTTTTGAATATTTTATTCTAGCTGTGAATAGTGCCAAAAAGTCAACAGTTGACTTTTGACCTAAAATTTTGCATGGACCTTAGCACCATTAATTGAGAAATTTTAAAACTTAAATAGGAATTTCCTAAGACCTATAGAATATTTTATGAATTTTTGCTTTAAAAAGTGATAAAAAAATGATAAAATTTGGGTTATGGGCCATTTAGCAAAATCCAATGGGTCCAACCCATCCTAAATAAAATGTCCCATATGTGTGTACACCACACATGTGACCAAATCATCCCTAACCTCCCTATTCCCTTGAATCTGATGCCATAGCCATCATTTTTCTCCATTTTTTTTCATGCTTTCTCTTTCCTACTCACCACTAAATTTCATGAAAATTTTATATAATTAAAAACTCCATCAAGTTTAGATGCTAATTCCATCAAGAGATTAAAGAAAGCAAGCCAAAATGGGAAACTTTCATACTTGGGTGAATAGTGCCTAAGAGAGGTGAATTGCCATGAACCTCATTTTTTTTTTGTTATAGGTAGCTTAAGTGATTCTTGGAATACTAATGTTTTTAGATTTTAATTTAGAGCTATGGTTGATTTTTGAAAAATTTTCTAAAATAGAATTGTGTATGTTTAAAGTTTGAGAAATGAGGAGAGAGAAATCCCTAAACTCAAGCACAAAGTGGTGGAGAAAGGGGTGTCCACACACCCTAGGTATGTGGAATAACTCAATTGTACTATGTCATGTTTGTATGTGTACATTTAGGTATGTTACCTTGTATGGAAAAATGATTTCATGGGTGTATGCATTTTGTTTGGGTAAAAATTGATTATAAGCATGCCTTTGGCATTATTTTAATATGACTTGTGGAATAAATTAGCAAGAAATTTTGTGTGTAGGTGTGTGTATCTTTAATGGCCAAATGGTGGCTTATATTGGGCATGGTGTGTGTGTATGAAGGCTTAGTGCATTTGGTGTGCATGAAATATAGAAATCCTAGGAAAAATGAACTAAAAAGTTGGTATGTTATGTGCACAAAATTATGGCTTAAGTTAGTGTGATTATGGGAACTAAACTTAAGTGAGTTTGCATATTCTATAATATGGACATAATATGAGAATAATGAGGTAAAGAGGCTTTGAGAATTGACTTGAATGACATGAGTAATGAAAGGCATAAAAACAAGAAAGTGACTAAATGAATAGTGTCAATTGCGGAAACTGACCAAATGAATAGTGACTTTTGCGACCAAAGCAAGGTCATAATTAATTGTGTGAGTTAAGTCTAGAAATGTAACTTGGGGATAAAATAATACTGAACATGGTCTAAATTAATTAATGCCTCATCAGTTAAATGCCCATTAGATGGGTTGACTAGTCAACTAGGGGATAAAGCAACTGCTAGGTAGTCGGTCCTTCTAGGACCCACTGCCTATGTTAGTTATGGCAGGTGTAGTTGCCATGATTATATGATGTACTGTGTATAGTGATTAATGTGATTATGGATATTAGGAGTGGTCTACAGATATGTCCCTAAGTATCCACCCTTATGTACTAATTTGTGTGATCTACAAGTCCAGTATTAGGAGTGGTCTTCGGATAGGTCCCTAAGTACCGAGTGAGGTAGTTGCAGTTACCTTGGTCCTAAAAGTGGGCCTCTACATAAGACACATCCCGTTGTCCAGTGTCTTAAAGTTTAGTTTATCTATGGGCTTATAAAATGATAAAATGAGTTATAAGGATAGATAAATAAATGAGTAATCACATAAGTAAGCTTACTGAAATGTATAAATGGATTTAGGGTTTTAGGATGTCTTATTGTGTGTGGAACCTAGCATATTACACGTGGTATGATATGACATAATATAATTGTTTTATTCCACCATTGAGTATTGTACTCAGCATGTCGGTGTTCTAATGCAGAGGTGGTAGACAGAGTGTAGAGCAGCGTCAGACATCACCACTAGCATAGCTGCTAGAAGTTTTCGTATGTTGTTTTCTTTTATAAGTTATGTATCTGAATGCACTAATGTATATAGGCTAGTATGGGTAGTAGGGAATGTATATACACTAAACCATAAACTGCATGTATATACCCCTATGTTTATATTAATGAATGTCTAGTTTTGCATATGTGTGTGCTGATAGGTCTACGACCCTGTGTATTGTGGATTGAATGATTTGTTGTGTTGTTGGCTATTGTTTGGAAGACCAAAGGGGCCAAAAAGGGGAATAAGGAAGGATGGTGATTTAGAAGTTTTTTTCCTTATAGGTAAACTTGGGGTAGCAACTAGTGCAGTCGTTATGCTGCTCAAAATTCTAGAAATGTCTGGTAGCACCTAATAGGGAATGTAACAACCTAAAATAAATAGTAATAAGTGAATAAATGATTTGAATGGGTTTAAGAACAAATGGGTCAAAATTAGTCAAAGTTGGGTAGAAGTTAAATGAAAGACCCCTAGGAAAATCCTAGGATGGGTGACCTTAGTGGGAAGTGACACATCTTGCCTATTTTAGGTAGAAATGGGTAAAAGGTGTTACATTTAGTGGTATCAGAGTAGGTTTAGGTAGTTTTAGGCATCCTATACATGAGTGCAATTGTCTAAGGTTCATTTTAAGTCAAGCTACACTGTCTGATGCTGATCCCTATTTTTGTTTTAGTAAATCGCGATGAGTGAATAAACTCCGCTAGAAAGAGGGGAGGAGGTGGCTAGTTATGCACCCACCACTATCCATAGACCTGAACGGAGTGCAATCACTCCTGACCTGAGTGACATGGCATAAAGATAGCTACCACCATAGCCATAACCACAACTTGTACCTTTGGTATAAGCTTCCCTAAAGCTATTGTAGTAGATAGTAAGCCTATTAAGACTGACTACAGCACTAGCCCTATCACCAGCTCCAGTGCCTATAATACTTACACCTCCACCAGCTCCTCTAACTCCATAAAAGAATTATTTAGAGAGGATCAAGAAGTTAGGAGCTATGGATTTTAGAGAGCCAGAGAGGATGATACAGCTAAGGTAAAGTATTGACTAGAGAGAACAACAAGGATCCTAGAGGAGTTAGAGTGTCCTAAGACCGAGTACGTGAGGTGTGCCATATCATTGTTGCAAAAAGAGGCATACCACTAGTGGCATAGGCTAAAGCAGGGGAGAATAGCTGATAAGTTAACTTGGGGATTCTTCCAAAAAGAATTCAAGAAAAGATATGTTCCAGACTCCTATGTTGACAAGAAGAGGTAGGAGTTCTTTGATTTAAGACAAGGCAAAAGGTCAATATCGAAATACAAAAAGGAATTTGACCACCTAAGTTGATACGCAGTAGAGTTTCCCTTGAGTGATGAGAAGAAATGTAAGAGGTTTGAGAGAGGCCTTAATGTGGAGATTCAAATATAGATCTCTACTACTGAGATCAAAGACTTTTTAAAGTTGGTTGTTGTTGCTTATAGGATAAAGGAAATGGTTTAAGAAAGGCAAGAGTTGTTCTAGAGAAAGAGGCCTTTTACAGTGGGCTAGACAAGCTCAGCTCCAGGTGGGAGCAAGAGACCGAGGAGGGTCAGTCGGGCCTGCAATCTCAGAGGCAACAGGGCCTATAATCATAGAGGCAGTAGGGCCAATCATAGAGGGCTAGTCAGGGGTACTATTCTAGATCTCGATCGCCTCTTTCATAATAGCCATCCAGTGCCTCGGTATCTATAGCGAGGAGTGTACCCTCGGTGTGTTAAATTTGTCAAAAGCAATATTAGGGCCAGTGCTGCTTTAGAAAAGGAGCTTCTTTTATCTATGGGTCATGAGAATATTGGCAGAGGGAATATCCCTAAAGATCTACAAAAGTACTATAAGCACAGGCTTTAGTAGCAGCCATAGCTAGCAAACCTATAAGGCCACCCAGGTAGGAGCAGGCTACCACCAGCCAAAGGGGTAAACTAGAGACGAGAGCTTTAGCATGACGGTATGCTATTCGTGCCTAGAAGGAGGTAGAAGCTCCTGATGCCATTGCTAGTACTTTTCTTCTCTTTAACACTTTAGTACTAGCTTTGATAGATCTAGGATCTACACATTCCTACATATGCACCACATAAGCTAGGGATAGAGAATTGGAACCAGAGGACATTGACCTATATATACAAGTGAGTAACCTGATCGGTTAGAGCATGACAGTGAACACAATATATAGACACTGTCCTCAGATGATTTAGGGTCAAGTATTCCCAGCTGACCTTATTAAGCTACCCTTCTATAAGTTTGACATGATATTGGGTATAGAGTAGCTATCATAGCACAAGGTAGTAATTGACTATAAAAAGAAGAGGTTGAGTCTTTAGACCCCAGTTAATAGAAAGGTGATGGTTATGGGTGATAAAGACTCCCTACATAATGTAATCTTAGCCATGATAGCTAGGAGACTTATTTAGAAGGCATTTGAGGCTTTTCTAGCTACAGTGGTGGACACTACTATTTAGACCCATAACTTAGGCTAGATACCGATTGTATCAGAGTTTTTAGATGTGTTCCCTAATGAATTGCCAAGATTGCCACTATATCGAGAGTTAGAGTTCGAGATTGAGACATATTCAATTGTGAACCCAATCTTAATTACTCCCTGTAGAATGGCACCAGCAAAATTAAAGGAGTTGAAGGTGCTGTTACAAGAATTGTTAGACAAGGGATTTATTAGGTCTAGTGTGTCTCCATGGGGAGCTCTAGTGCTATTTGTAAAGAAGAAGGATGGATCCCTCAGATTATGCATCAATTATAGCCAGTTGAACTAAGTGACAGTTAAGAATAAGTACCCACTACTTAGGATCGATGATCTCTTTGATTAGCTGAGAGGTACCAGTGTCTTTTCCAAAATTGACTTGAGATCAGGATACCATCAGCTACGGATTAAAGAGAGTGACATCCTGAAAATAGCCTTCACAGCTAGATATGGGCATTATGAATTCTTAGTGATGCCATTTGGGCTCACTAATGCCCCTGTAGCATTCATGGATTTGATAAACAGGGTGTTCAAGCTGTACCTAGATTAGTGTGTAGTTATATTCATTGATGGCATCCTGGTGTATTCGAGAACCTAGGAGAAACATGAACAACACCTCCAGGTCATACTACAAACACTGTGGGAGAAACAGTTGTATGCCAAGTTCAGTAAGTGTGAATTTTAGGTAGAAGAAGTGGCATTATTAGGTCACATTGCCTTAGTCGAGGGTATCAAGGTAGACCCGAGTAAGGTGAAAGTGGTATTGGAATGGAATCCTCCTTGGAATGTGATAAAGATCTGAAGCTTCCTAGGATTGGTAGGGTATTACAGGAGGTTTGTGAAGGGATTTTCAATGATAGCAACTCCATTGACAAGGTTAATTATAAAGGATGTGAAATTTGAGTGGGACAACAAGTGTTAAGCTAGTTTTGATAAGTCGAAGCAGATGCTAATAGATGCTCCTATCTTGACACAACAAGAACAAGGTAAGGAGTTTGTGATCCACAGTAATGCATCACACAATGAACTTGGTTATGTGTTAATGTAAGAAGGGAAGGTGATTGCATATGCCTCTAGACAGCTGAAGACACATGAAATGAACTATCCGATGCATGATTTGGAACTAGCAGCCATTTTTTTGCATTAAAAGTGTGGAGGCATTATCTTTATAGAGAAAGGTGTTATATCTACACATACCACAAGAGCTTGAAGTACCTAACTACTTAAAAAGAGATGAATTTGAGGCAGAGACAGTGGATAGAGTTGATCAAGGATTATGATTGCTTAATCGACTATCATCTATGCAAGGCAAACATGGTTGTAGATATGTTAAGCAAAAATATGATAGCTGTACTGAGATTAATGCATGCCAGAGTGGAGTATACACCAGAAGGTGTTATGTTGGCTAAATTACAAGTCAAGGCAAACTTTAGGCGGCAAGTGAAACAAGTACAAATGAAAGATGCTCATTTAGTGCAGATGGCAGATAAAGTTAAAGAGGGAAAGGCTGTAGGTTTTGACATAGCAGAGGATGGAAGCCTATACTATCCGAATAGGCTATGTGTACCTAATATTGATGACTTGAGATTGCAAATATCGAAGGAAGCTTATAAAGCTCCATACTCAATGCACCCATGTAGCACGAAGACGTATTTATTGTTGAAGCCTCAGTACTGGTGGCGTGGGATAAAATGGGAGGTAGCTAAGTATGTGGCACGATGTCTGACATGTCAGTAGGTGAAAGCGGAGCACCATATTCCTTCTAGATTGCCACACCCAATTGTAATTCTAGAATGGAAATGGGAGAAGATCACCATGGATTTCGTTATGGAATTGCCAATTACAAGGAACATATGTGATGTGATATGGGTGATTGGGGCTAGGCTGACAAAGATAGCTCACTTCCTACTTATAATGATGGACTATTCACTAGAGAAATTTTCTAAGTTATACATTGATGAGATCGTGAGATTGCATGGAGTTCTTACACCAATTATATCATATCAAGACCCAAGATTCACATCTAGGTTTTGGAAAAAATTATAGGAAGCCTTAGGTACTCGATTGACTTATAGCACCGCATTCCACCCTCAGACCGATGGCCAATCAGAAAAAGTTATCCAGGTGTTGGAAGATATGTTAAAAAGCTATGTCATTGAGTTTAAAGGCAACTGGGATCAGTATCTAGCATTAGCAGAGTTTGCCTACAACAACAATCATCAGGCTAGCTTAGGCATGGCACCATATGAAGCATTAAATGGTTGCCGATGCAGGACTCCAATTTGTTTGAGTGAAGTGGATGAGAATAAGATTGTTGGGTCAGATTTAGTGCGAGATGCTAAAGAAAAGGTTAATGTGATTAAAGAAAGATTAAAAGAGGCCTCATACAGGCATAAATTGTATGCCGAGTTCAAAAGGAGGGACATCAAGTATAAAGTGGGAGATCGAGTGTTTTTGAAGGTGTCATCGTGAAAGAAGATGCTATGGTTTGGCAAGAAAGGCAAACTCAATCCCAGATTCATCGGGCCATATGAGATAATAGAGAGAATGGGCATGTTGGCTTACTGACTTGCTTTGCTGCCAGAGTTGCAACAGATACATGACGTCTTTCTTGTATCTATGTTAAGGCGACACAGGTCAAACTCGACACATGTAATATATGCAGAGGAGATATAAGTGCAACCCGATTTGACATACGAGGAAGAACCGTATTTAGAGATCCTAGCTATAAAGGTGAAGCATTTGAGAAATAAGGAGATTCCATTAGTGAAGGTGCTTTGGAGACACATAACATGATAGAGGCAATATGGGAGAGTAAGGAGAAAATACGAAGGCAGTATCCTCATCTATTTAGTTCAGGTAATTTCGAGGACAAAATTTCTTAAGAGGGGAAGAATTGTAATGCTTGACAGTTAAAGTCTTATGAGCAGTATCGAACGAGCCCGAGTGATGTTCCCCATAGTACGAGTCGCCATTTTGAGTCTGATGACTAGCATATTGGTCATAAAAGTTTGATGGGGCTAAAAATAGGGAAAACAAATGAATTAAAAATTTTAGTATACCCAATAATTCATTTTAGGTCATAAACTACTATTTACGGAGATAAAATGAGGTTGGGTCGAGATAAACCCGGGATATGCCGAAATGGTCTCGAAAATATCATACCCTAAACCTCAAAATTTCCACTAAGTATGATTGAGGAGGAATTAGAATTTTTCTGAGGTCAACTAATATTTTTCTAAATATTTTATTCTGGTTGTGAATAGTGCAAAAAAGTCAATGTTGGCTTTTGACCTAAAATTTTGCATGGACCTTAGTCCCATTAAATAAGGAATTTTAAAACTAAAATGGGAATTTCCTGAGACCTAGAATATTTTATGAATTTTTGCATCAAAAAGTGACCAAAAATGCTAAAAATTGGGTTATGGGCCATTTGGACTAATACAATGGGTCCAACCCATCCTACATAAAATGTCCCACATGTGTGTATGCCACATATATGACCAAATCATCCCTAACCTCCCTATTCCCTTGAATCTAATGCCATAGCCACTATTTTTCACCATTTTTTCATGCTTTCTCTCTCCTACTCACCACTAAATTTCATGAAAATTTTATATAATTAAAACATCCATAAAGTTTAGATACTAATTCCATCGAGAGATTGAAGAAAGGAGGCCAAAATGGGAAATTTCCATACTTAGATGAATAGTGCCCAAGAGAGGTAAAAGGCCATGAACATCATTTTTTATTTTTGGTATAGGTAGCTTAAGTGATTCTAGGAATACCCATATTTTTAGATTTTAATTTGGAGCTATGGTTGATTTTTGAGAAATTTTCTAAAATAGAATTGTGTTTGTTTAGGGTTTGAGAAGGGAGGAGAGAGAAATCCCCAAACTTAAGCATAAAGTGGTGGAGAAAGGTGTGTCCACACATCCTAGGTATATGGAATAACTCAATTGTACTATGTCATGTTTGTATTTGTAGATTTAGGTATGTTACCTTGTATGGAAAAATGATTTCATAGGTGTATGCATGTTGTTTGAGTAAAAATTTATTATAAGCATTCCTTTGGAATTATTTTAATATAACTTGTAGAATAAATTAGCAAGA
>CANXYI011018907.1:0-11245 GCA_948208565.1 Hura crepitans
AATCCTGACCATCAAGGTCTCTATCCTAACTATAGAGGTTTCAATCCTGACTATAAAAGTCTTAATCCTGACCACTAAGGGTCTCAATCCTAACCATAGAGGTCCTAATAGGGTGACTTACAATGGGTAATTAGGCATCAAAATGCCCTAGCAGCTGCTATCTTCTAGTTGACTGATTAACATATCCAGTGATTTATCTAGCATATATGGGCCATTGGCCCTCATTCCAATTGTTTATCATTTACTCAATTCATTAGTTGAATTTTGATTGCTTTATAATACTTTATCAACATTGTTTTTATACTTTACATTATGAGTACATTATGTACATTTTTACCTCAAGTTAATATGGGACTTTGCCAAACTCATATTTTCACTTCCTTACCTCTATGGTCATATTTATTTACCAGTTATGTACCAATTATATTCACCTTTACAACATCATATATTATGTCTTAACACACATATAGACATGCATGTTATATATCCTATACTTATTCACTTGTACATGCTCATTTTTTGTCTTATACGTACATCATTTTGTGCCAACACCAATGTACATTCTGACACAGCTCATAGCTATTCATTTTAGGTCATTAAGATAGAATGTGGACCTATTATAAAACAATTTAAGAAATTACCACTATGTCACTACCTATTCCATATTATGTTTACCATTTTCAATCCTTTGTATTTTGTTCATTTTTCATCTATTTTTTATTCTATCAGTTCCATTGTCATTCTTTAAACCTTAAAATACCCTAGTGACCAATTTAGGGTTACACTAACCCCTAAATATTACTAAACTCTAAAATTCACTTATTATGGAAATCACACTTTTCAAGGAAATAGGCATAAGTTTACCGAATACACTTAAAGTGATGCACTACATCGCCTCAAGATTGATTCTATGGGCTTTTTTTACTTCAGTTCTCATGCCTTTACTCATTCTCTAAATTCCATAATATACCAAAAATTAGAAAAATCCATAGAAAAATATATAAACATCCAATTTCAAAATCGAAAGTATATCCGCGATCTAGAGCACGTCTAGTTATCTAGAAAAATACTCGATTTCCAAAATGAGCTTTAGATCAGTTTAGAGGTTTAAAACTTTAAACCATTAAAGCTCTAATTTCTCCCCAAAACCACTTTTTCTCATGAAATTAAGGCTAGAATTGAGTTTTAGATGTTGTAAGGATTGATTTCTATATAATATATAAAGGATTTCAATGTGTTTCACATAAGAAATGAAGAAAAGAAGGGAAAAGAGAGAGTGTGTGAGGTAACTTCGATTTTTCAAGGATTTGGGGAAGAAGATAAGTGCATCTAGTCACTATACATATGCACACACCATAGCACATTTATATTATGTAGGTGGATGGCCACGATTATGCCACGTGGCAATTAAACGGCCTTAGCCTAATTTTATTTACATTTTAAACTTTCAAAATGCAAAATAAATTTTGGAAGTCTCAAAAAATCATGCTTTCAATGCCAAATATTAATGATTTACTCAATTAAGGGATCCTTAAAATCTCAAGTCAAAACTCCAAAGGGAACTAGGTAAACTATTCACTCGTGTAATTAAGAAAATTCGATTAAATAACAAATCAGCTTAGAAAAATCCAATTCTTTCACCATTGGTTTATTTAGAATTTTTTACCTTCAGGGCATGCTATTTTTAGGTCTATTTGGGCAATTCTCTATATAATGTGAACTAAGGTCACTATTCATTAGATATTAGTGTGAACTAATTTATTAGTTCTACTAAAAGGTCTAATTATTTCATTTTCATCATTATTTTACCTGTGTTTTATGACTAGTACTTCCCTTTGGCTTTCTTAGTGTGACTTGATTACTTGAGAAATACTATTCATGAAATTGAGATTTTTTAGCGTTATAAAGGACCAAGGTGAGGGAGCAAGAAGAAGGATAAGGGCAAGTTTACTATTGCTCAAGAGGATCCCTTCAAGTAGACATACTTCCACTATGGCAATTTTAGTCATTGGAAACATAATTGCAAGGTCTTTAAAGAGCCTTAATAAAAGGAGAAGTAGGCTATAGCTTTTACTTTAGGTATTAATGTTATTTTGATTAATACTAGTATTTCTTCTAATAACCATGTGTGGGTATTGGATACCGACAGTAGTTCTCATTTGGCCTCTACTTTGTAGGGACTAAGAGTAGTAGGAAGGTACATAAAGGCATAGTGGACCTATATGTAGCAAATAGAGTAAGGTTTCCTACATTAGCTATAGGGATATATACCTTGCATTTACCTGCTAGTTTAGTATTAGATCTTGAAAACTATTATTATGTTCTTAGTTTAAACAAGAATATTATTCCTTTATCTTGTCTTGCTGAATAAGGTTTTGATATTACCATTAATAAGAATAGTGGCTATTCCATTTAATTAAATGATATCTTTTATTATTCTAGTAAAAATATTAATAGAATCATATTCTTGATCAAACTAACATAGTGCATAATGTTATTACCAAGGGACTTAAACAAGATAACTTAAAACCATCTTACCTATGGCATTATTAAAAGATAACTAAAATCATCTTACTTATGGCATATTTGACTTGGTCATATTAATGACACACGTATATCTAAGTTGCATAAAGGTGGTGACTAGGATTGTTTGTGTATGAATCATTTAAAACATGTGAGTCTCATTTATTAGGCAAGATGACAAAATCACCCTTTAGTGATATAGGTGAATGTGCTAGTGGTTTGTTATATCTAATTCACTAAGATGTATTTGGCCTAATGCCTGCACATGGAAAGGTAGTTATCTCTACTTCATAACATTTATTGATGATTATTCATGATATGGGCATTTTGTACTTAATGAAGTACAAGTCCGAAGCCTTTGAAAAGTTTAAAGAATTCAGAATGAAGTTGAGAAACAACTTATCATAAGTATTAAAACACTTTGATTGGATCGAGGTGGTGAATAATTGAACTGAGAATTTTAGATTTATTTTATATGTAATGGGATATTATCTCAATGGACTGTTCCATATACACCACAAAATAATAGTGTATCTAAAAAGAGAAATTAAACCTTATTACACATGGTACAATCCACAATGAGCCTTACTAAACTTGCCAAGTCATTCTAAGGTTATGCATTAGAAACCATTGTTTATATGTTAAACAAAGTCCCATCAAAGTCAATTAAAGTTACACTATATGAGATATTGTTTAACAAGAACCCATCCCTATCACATATGAATGTATAGGGTTATACTACTTATGTAAGAGAGTTATATCAGATAAGTTTGATGCTATGCCTAATATATGTTTTTTTGTGGGGTATCTAAAGATGTCTTTGGGATACTATTTCTACAACCCTTTGGAACAAAAGGTATTTGTTTCAAAGCAAGTTGTTTTCCTAGAGAAAGCATTCCTACTAAAGGAAAATAATAGGAGTAGGATTGGATCTGAAGAAGTTCAAAAACCATAAATAGATAGTGATCAACCCACTTATCTCACTTCTATTACTTATGAAGATGAGATAATAAAAGAGCCTATTGTCTATACTATTCTAGAGAGATACAATTTCTCATTGATGAGAATCAACATGTGACATTAGCATAGAAGGATGAGCCTACATGCTATGAGGAGTTTGTAAAAAGTTTGAAATGAAAATTATCTCTTAAGGCTATAAAATTTGAGATGGATTCCATGTATGATAACCAAGTTTTGAACTTGGTAAGTTAACCTAAAGGGATAAAATGCATTGGGTGCAAATGAATCTTTAAGAAGAAGATTGACATGGAAGATAAAGTTGTTACCTATAAAGCATAGCTTGTTGTAAAAGGTTATCATCAAAGATGAGGAATTAACTTCGATGAAAGCTTTTTGCCAATAGCTATGCTTAGATCCATCAGGATTTTACTTGTTATTACCACTCATTATGATTATGAGATTTGGCAAATGGATGTGAATACAACTTTCCTTTATGGAAATCTATTAGATGAGGTGTATATGACACAAAAAAAGGTATAGAAGCTTCAGAAATCCATCTATGTATTAAAGCAAGCATTTAAGAGCTAGAATATCCATTTTGATAAGATAATCAAGCTGCATGGTTTCCCATGAAACATGGATGAACCTGTGTGTATATAAGAAGGCTAATGGGAGTGAAATCATGTACCTTGTGCTATATGTTAATGACATATTGCTAATAAAAAATGATGTATTAGCTCTTCAAGCTTTGAAGATATGGCTATCCAAGAAATTTTCCATGAAAGACCTTAAGGATCTATAGAGATAGGTCTAAAACATTGCTTGGTATTTCATAGTCTACGTACATTAATAAGATGGTAAAGAGGTTTAGCATAGATCTCTCTAAGAAAGGATTTATCCCATGGTGTATGGGAAATTCCTTTCTATGTTCGTGTCTCTAAAGATAAATGAGGAGAGAGAAAATATGTGTAAGATACCTTACATATCAGCTATAGGATCCATCATGTACATTATGTTATGTACTAGACCTAATGTAGCATTTGGTTTATCTATGATGAGTATATTCAAATCCAATTATGGAGAGGAACATTAGATGGTTTTCAAGAACATCTTTAAGTACTTGGAAGGACTAAGGTTATGTTATTAGTATATAGAGAAGGGATTTACAAGTTAGTGGGTACATAAATTATGACACCCCTCACCTGCCCCGGTAGCTGGATCTAAATGAGAGATGGCATATTATGGCACTCTTTACCCAAACTATTGGCAACTTGAATAAGAGATGACACCTTAATAGACCTTGCCTAGTTTTTCCATTATCTTCATAAAATCCTATTATGTGTGTGCACATAAATTATGAAACATTTTGGGCCCACATGTAAACAAATCATGTATTACATACACCTACACATAAAATAGAACTGCCCCATTAAGATAGAAATCAAGTAGCATAATGGTTGCACAGTGTCATATCCTAAAATATAACTTGCTAAAAACAACACTTCTACAAAGTCTCAACCTCAATCCATCATCTGGACCCATCTGGTCCTTACAACCTATCTCAGTCACACTATCACATCAATCATAATAGTCATACCATTAACACATAGTCCAGTTCACATGCATGCATATCATTATGGTATAACTTCTGTTATTTTAATTTACATACCCAAACTAAACTTAAGTAAAACATATACATGAGACAAACCTCACTTATCCTAACTATCCATATAGGAGTACCAACTACTTTTATATACATCACATTACATAACATAAGACTATACCAAAAGGATTGAAGCTGACTCCACTGCACTGTTGCATTGAGGTTGGCCTGATGCTGACTATCTTTGATAAAACATGCTTACACTCACATACATAATCACAATTACAATGCAATGCCACATAAACACATGACATGAAGTATACCTACCCACTATTTTGCCTATTTGGTTACATACTTATTCATGTTATGTTATTTAATTCTATTTATTGTACTTATGTCTTTAATTAATTATCAACTTATTATTCATTATTTTACATACTGTCATTTACCATTTACTAGCATATCTAATAGACACAAATCCTAATACTGAATATCAGGATCACAATATGCAGTGGCTCACATTTTGGACCTCATAGCTGATACATTAGCATAAAGGTGTGTAGTGGCCCTAATGGATCTCATGATTGTTACACTAGCATAACTTATCACTATAACTATGCAGTGGTCTTGTTGAACCTCCTAATAGCTACACCTATAATAAAAGTATATGAAATGGTTCTATTAGACCTCTCGAAAGCTACACCTACATAAAAATATCATATCATATAAATATGCAACATACGTATATGCGGTGGCTCTCATAGACCTTACAGCAACTGCACTCCCATAAAATATGCCACCAAAGTGTCCTAGTAGCTACTACCTCCCTAGTTGACTAGTTAACCATCCAGTAGGTTGTCTGACATATATGGGCTATCAACATTTTTATTCAGTTACTAGTAGGTTACATATCTCATATACATTTCCTCATGTAAGAATTCATTTACATGTTCATCCAATTTAGGTATATTTATTAACCGATGATTTACCAATTTGTGATATGTTACATAACCACTTTTTTGCAATACGACATTATTATATGCATTATCCTTACTCATTGCATTCCTCATAACATAAGTTTTATCCATCATATTATCCTTTTATCAACATGTATTACAAATCACAATGTGTCGACACATACATTGTGCACCACATATCTTAACACACAATATACACACACATTACATACCTAATATCTCCTTTATCATACACATTCATCATTTTACACTTCTAATTCATAATGAACCATTGTATCCAAGCCTAATACACTCTAATTATGCCCATTTTAGCCATAGTTACCTAAATCACCATTTTACCCTTTTCACACTTACCATTCGGCCAAGGCATGAATTTCACCAATTAATGTATTTTTCATCCATTTTTAATTAATTTCATTCATTTAACATTTGATAAACCCTAATCCACTATCATTGCAACTTTAGGGTTTCCCAAACCCTTAAACAAATAAATTGGCATGATGAACTCATTCTTGAAAATGCACAACATTCACATGCACACACATATATAGAGTGATTAGTCAGCTCCCTGAAAGGTACCTCATAACTTATCTTTTCCCATAGCTTAGCTTTCCTCACATAATAGGAATTAAATTAGAAAAATTCATAAAAAAATTTATAGTACACAAAACTCAAAAATAACACTAGAATCATTGAACCAAGTATCCTAATTATATAGAAAAATGTAAGGGTTTCTATTTAAGGTTTACCTTGATTTAGGGGTTAGCAACCCTAAATCTTTAAGCCTTTCTTTTTCCTCTAAAACACATCTTTCTTAGTAAATTGACACCAAATCAAAGCTCTATATGTGGATAGGATCAATTTTGATATACAAAATAGAGCTTTCAATGGAGAAATGATGAAACAAAGAGAGGGGAGAGACAAAAGGGTGAAATTGTTTCAGCCTCTATTGGTAGGGGAGGAAGATAAGTTTTTGATCTCATGTCTCACAGTCACATAAGCTTAACCTTTTATATTAAGACCACCAATGACTACAATTGAGCCACGTAGTGATCTGACAATTATGATTAATCCTATTTAAGTTTAAAGATTTGAAAATGTGTTTTTAATTTTCAAAGTCTCTAAAAATTCCTCTCTATACATGAAAAATTTCAGATTTTCCTAATTTAGAAACCCCTAAAATTTTGTGCCTAAAAACTGATGGAAATTCAATTAATTAATCAATTGTGTTTTTTTATAAATTCAAATAAAATACTTATTGATGTCAAAAAAAATTCTAATTTTAATGCCATTAGAATATTTGGAATTTTTTACCTTCAGATTATGCTATTTCTAGGTTATTTCAAGCTTATCCAAAACATTTTATCATTTAACTTAAATTGAGTTCACTATACAACAAATACCGACGTGAAAAATTTTAGTGGTTTAATGGTTACTCCTTAAACTTTATTTTCATCCCTTCTTTCACCTATTATAGTTTTATGACTAGTACTCCCTCTCGATCACCTCAGTTTAACCTGATTTTTGGGAAATACTCTTCATGCCTCGGGAAGTACTATTCATGAAATTGAGATTTTTGAGCATTACATAGATGCTAGCATTTATTTTGATAAAGACAACTGTAAATCCTAATTATATTATATGTTCATACTAGGAAAAGTTGTAGTTAGTTAAAAAGTTCTAAGCAAGATACAACTATAAACTCAATTACATAAGCTTAGTATATAGTTCTTTTAAGGCAACTAAGGAAGCAGTTTGGATCAAGAAGTTTATTACTAAACTTGGAGTGGTGACTTTTATTATTAATCCCATAACCTTATGTTGTGATAACATTAGAGCCATTATGCAAGCAAATGAACCATGGTCTCATCAACGATCTAAACATGTTTTTAGGCACTACGATCTTATTAAATAGATAGGTGGTAGAAAGGAAGTGAAAATTGATTGAGTCCTTACTAATCATAATGTAACTAATCCTTTCATTAAGGTAGTGTCATAGAACAAGTTTAGTCTTTATGTAAATAATTTCCATATTAGGTATATGAATGATTGGCTCTAGTGCAAGTGGGAGATTGTTAGTTATTTGCCCTATACCTCATGTATTAGGGATTCTTCATGCAATATGTAAACATCATTTCTTAATTATATGGCACTATATAGACACTATGTCCTAGAGCTCTTGAGTTTAGATTGCCTTATGATGAAAAAGGATAGAGTTCTTAAAAATTGAAACTCTATTGTCCAACAACGAAGGTTTTTCTCTGGGCTAAATAGGCCCACTTTTTTTAAAAAAACTTATCCAAGCATCTCTGAATAGACTTTACTTTAGCATTTCACATCACACATCAAAAGTGGGGGAGGGGGGAACTATAAGCACCCTAGTTTTAGGATAATTGTTAAGTTTTGAATTTAGACTCTAACCTAACCTAAGAAGCTCATGATGTTGCCAAATTGCATAAAAATGGGGGGTTTCTAGTAGTGATAAGGGCTTTTAGGCTAATAGGCCAAAGCCCAATGCTTAACACTAACCTTAAAAGGGGGTGCAGGGGCCAAAGGCCCTTGTAGTATAGAGTCATTGATATTATTATCTTAACAAGAAAAAGGTTTTGAAAATGTTTCAAAAGGGTTTTTTTTATCAAATTTCACCATATGATATGCCTTAGGCATGGGACACTATAAATGATCACAAAACACATTCATAGTCACAATTTATACATAATATCTCATCCTCAAATGTCATACACAAACACACATATATACATACGTACATACATATATACACACACACATGTGTGTGTGTGTATGTATGTGCGTGTGTGTGTGTATGTATGTGTGTGTGTGTGTTTGTATGTGTGTGTGTGTGTAAGAAATAAAGAATTCCATCTTTATGTTTAATAAAGCAAAAAGTGTAGCATAAATCAAACCATAATTATGAAATCATTACAACTAATGATTTAAACATTATCCTAATACAGATTACAAAGGAAACCAAAATGAAATCCAAAGTACAAAAGAGACTTTTGTAAGGTAAAAGAATCATGATCTAGACACATGCAATAAAAGCTCCAAGAATAGCTATAGGAATCCTAGATGTAGTGCCCTTCTGTCAATGCTCACCTACAACCTATGCGTGGAAAACCAATGCATTTAGCAAAATGCTTAGTGGTGCATAAACAATTTTGGTTTATCTTACCACCATCACATCATATACGTAAAAATCTTAACAACATTATTATATCAAACAACACACATAACCATGCATGATCTTACTTGAACTTACCTTCAAGATTGGTTTCACTTGAATTTCATGCATGCACATGCTTATATTATAACATAACTAACATATATCATGCTTCATAGGTTAGTTTTTTTTGTTCACATATTTTACTCATTAAGCACATCCAATTCTCATATCAAATCTCATGCTTATATTCAACATTGACTCATTTAGATAGCATATGACAATTTAGATAATTTTAGTTGTATTAACCCAATGTATACCTCAATTAAGGTAGACTGGATAAAGGGTAATCACACATATATATGATATCTAAGCAAGGTTTATGCAGCTGTACCCATAATATCACATATGGTATGAGCTCATAGTAAAAAGTATGGTACCTAAGTGAGGTTTACGTAGCTTTATCAGTATTATCACAATTGCTCTAAAGAGCACATATAATATGCAGTACCCAAGTAAGGTTTATGTGATTATACCTATAATATCTCATATAACTTGTAATACTGCTACACAAATCCCCTATCAACATGCAAATCTATCCTAATGTTAACAAAAGCCTAACCATTCATAGGCATGGTTTGTTAAATTCACTTATCACCTCTATTATTCTTATTTTTTATTCTTATATGCTCATCTCATATCTCATATTTCGGTCATATTTCTCCTCATACCACGTTATTCTCAATTCTCACAAAACTCATACCACAAATTATAGATATAAAAGTCTCATCAGATAATTATTGCATATCACATCCTCTTAGTATCGCATGTTATATTACATCATCCTTAGTTTGATTAATGGACTCTCCATACCACAAATCTAGAATACCTCATTTATATGATCATAATTAATTGTAAACATAGATTTCATAGAATGCCTCAATTTTCTTATCACATAAGATATAGATTCTCATTTAATATCATAGTCATATGAACTCATAATAAGTCTCATTTCACTCAGTAATCATGCTTTACAAGCCTTAAAATTCATGCCAAGTTGGTAGAATAAAGGGACTTCAAATGGTTTCCAAAAACATTAGAGTTTAAAAGAAAATCATATAAACTTAGGTTATCTAAAAGGAGTACTATGTGCCCTCATGAGGTCATAACCATGTGGACCCTTAGATGGCCCTCACTATGCATAAATCTCTATAGCCCTCATAAGACCCAAAAAGTCATGGCCATGAGGCCCAATTTTCACAAAATTCTATTGCAATTTAGCAGTAAAAGCAATAAAATTCAATTTAAAACATGCCAAATCAATTCTCAAATAATTCTAATTCATCATTCATGATTTCTAATGCATTTGTAACAATGAATAACACTCAATTACACATAATTTACATCAATTTACACCAAAAATCAAGCAAAAATAGCAGATAACCTAGAACTTAAATTAAATAGAAAATCAAAAGGAAAATGTAAATTTGCCTATGCACATAATGTTCTAATGTAGTGTTGATCATTTTGAACTGTTTAAGCCTTAACAATGGCCTTCCCTTTAGCCTTCATCTTTTTTGTTTCCTCTTTTCTTTCTTTTTCTTTATTACAACTAAGGCAGAAAATACCATATGCACACATAAGAACACACTTAGATGTAGAAATTAAGTTATTGCACAATTAAACTCTTGGTTTTAATCAGATTACCTTGAAAAGATTATTCAAAAATGATCTCTATAACTTGTAGAAAGAAATGGTAGAAGAAAAATGTATAATTTCTTTTTGTTTTACTTAACTATAGTAAAATTTAACAATTTATACCACATAGGACCAATGGCTAGGATTAACCACTTAATTCTAATCCAATAGTGCACATAGGCTCATAACCAAATTTCACTTACAGTCCTCATAAAATTCATTTTATGCAATTATATCCTCAAATGCATAAATATTTAAATTTGTTATTTTTTTTATGAAAATATTTATTTATTATAAAATTTT
>CANXYI011019035.1:0-12013 GCA_948208565.1 Hura crepitans
GACAAACCTCAGGTACCAACAAGGGGAAGGAAATAGTTGGAGAGCCTAAGGATGATCAATCATCAGATGATGAAATACCACAGGTGGTAAAGACTTACAATAGGGTACCTGGATCAGCCATTTTGATTTACCATCTCTGTCTCGATGAAATGATGTACTAAAGGTAAGTCAATTGCCTTAGGCATCATACAACTTCTTTCAAATCTAGATGTGAACCTCAAGTCCCGATCTAAAATAATGGATTCTAGAACTTTATATAGTTTGACAATTTCATTGATCTATATCTATGCAAATTTCACCAAGAAGTAATCCATTCTCACCGGGATAAAAAGTGATATCTTAGTTAACCTATCAATAATTACCCATACTGTATCACATCTGTTTCTTATCATGGGCAATCCAGTTATGAAGTCTATGGTGACTTGTTCCTATTTTTATTATGGCATTACTATAGAATGGAGCAATCTAGAAGTACCCTAGTATTCAGCCTTTATTTGCTAGCACGTAAGGCATTTAGTCATGTACTCCGTTATATCCTTTTTCATCCTTAGCCATTAATAATAAGGTTTCAAGTCCTGATACATTTTTCTGCTTCTCGGACTCATGGCATATGAGGCATTATGTACTTCTTGTAATATTTGCCTTTTGATGTCCCCTCTATCGAGTACGCATAGTTTGTCATGGTGGTATAAACATCTATCAGTTTTAATTTCATGTTCAATTAACTTCCCCTATTTAATTAAACTCATTATATGATGCAATTGATCATCATCTTGTTGTGCTTCCTTCACTTGTTGCATCAAATCAAGCTTTACCTGTAGTTTCGCTAATAAGGCTCTATCCTCTTAGCACCACAATAAGGCATTCATCACCTTTAGTTTGCATAGGAGCTTCCAGCTTAAGGCATCTGTAACCACATTCGCCTTGCAAGGATGATAATTGATTAAATAATCATAATCTTTAATTAGTTACATCCATCTCTCCTGTCTTAAGTTCAATTCCTTCTAAGTAGGCAAGTATTTCAAACTTTTATGGTCTATATCAAGATGATACCTTTCATCCTATAAGTAGTGCCTCCATATTTTCAAAGCAAAGATAATTGTTGCTAAGTCCAAATCATGAGTGCGATAGTTCCTTTCATGTGGTTTCAATTTTCTAAATGCATATGCCACCACTTTAACATCATGTATTAGTATATATCCAAACCTATTGTCTGAAGCTTTACTATAGACAACAAATTCATTCCTAGGTTCTAGTCATGTGAGTGTTGGAGCTTCTATCAAAAAGGCTTTTAACATATCAGAACTCTCATGGCATTTCTGATTCTAGATAAATTTCACATCTTTCCTCAATAGACATGTCATGGGAGTTGTAATCATGGAGAATCCCTTGACAAAGTGCCAATATCCAGCTAACCATAAGAAGCTTCTGATCTCTGTCACATTCTTTGGTGGTTTACATTCTAGCACGGCTTTAATTTTACTGCAATCTACCTTGATTCCTTCAGCTGACATAATATGTCCTAAAAATACTACTTCATTCAGCCAGAATTCACACTTGCTTAACTAGGCATATAACTACTTCTCCCTTACTGTCTATAATACCAATCTGAGGTGTTGCTCATGTTCCTCTCTAATTTTAGAATACACTAAGTGTCATCTATAAACACCACTACAAACTGGTCCAGGTATGGTCAAAATAACAGTTCGTCGAGTCCATGAATGCTGCAAGGGCATTAAATAGCCCAAATGGCATCACTAAAAATTTATAGTGCCCATCCCTGGTGTAGAAGGCTATTTTTAGAATGTCAGATTCTTTTATCCATAGTTGATGGTACCTAAATCTCAAGTCAGTTTTGTAGAAGACAGTCAACCCATTTAACTAGTCAAACAAGTCATCAATTTTGGGTAAAGGGTATTTGTCCTTAATAGTCACCTTGTTCAGCTATCTATATTCTATGCATAGATGTAATGAGATTTCATTTTTTTTTAAAGAAAAATTAGTGCTCTCTAAGGTGAGACACTGGGTCTAATAAACCCCTTATATAATAGTTCCTACAATTGCACTTTCAATTCTTTCAGCTCCACAAGTGTCATTTTGTAAGGAGCTATTGATGTAAGTGTTGTGCCTAGATACATGTCAATAGCAAACTCTATTTCATGTTCTAGTGGTAACCCTAGTAATTTATCTGCGAAGACATTAGGGAATTCTGCCACTATTTGTATTTGACTAACATCAAACCCTTTTGATTTGATGTCAACTACATGTGCTAACTATGCCAAACAACCCTTCTAGATTAATTTCCTTACTACTACTACAGAGATCACATTTGATAAGAAGTCAGTTCTCTCTCCTTCTAACATCTAGAGAGTAAGCCTCTTCTATCCAGAATCTACTATTGCATTATGTCTAGATAGCCAATCCATTCCCAATATAACATCAAATTCATTAAAGGGTGATTTAATCAAGTTGGCAAGGAAGGTGTATCCCTGGACAACTAATGGGCAATCTCTGTACACTCTGTTCATTATCACATGTTGTCCTATCATGTTAATGACCATTATTTTGGCGGCTAAAGGTTTTGACTGAAGGCTTTTATCATGTGCTACTATGGTGCATATTTAAGAGTGGGTGGACCATGGGTCTACTAGTGCCAAAATAGAAGAGTCCAAGAAATAGAAGATATTAGCAATCACATCAGAGGAATTTGTCTCCTCTTTAGCCCAAATTACATACTAGCAAGCCAATCCTCTTGCTGGCCTCTTCTCAGGGCCTTTGACCTGTTCCTACCTTCTCTATTTTACTCTCCTTCAGGCTCTAAGTTGAGGTAAGTGAAGAAGCTTGAAGTCTGGAGGAATCATCTATGTCTTACCTTAGTGGATAATCCTTATGGTAGTGGCCTTTAAAGCAACACCTATAACAATCTCCACCAATTGATCTCTAGCATATACCTCCATATCTCTTACCATAAGTACCACAAACTGACAACGCATTCCTAGCTATTAAGACTAGAGCACTGGTGGTTATCCTTTGTTGTTGACGACATCTAAATTGCCTTACTAGGCCCGATCTTTAAGTAAGTGCTAATCTCTAAGGTGTTGAGGCGTTAAGGCCTCATTTCTGCTTCTTATAAGGCTCTAATGCTATGCTCACTTCACTTACTATGAAGAGCCTCTTTTTCTAAAAGTTCTTTTGTCTCTCCTTCAAGATATCTCCTATAGTGTAGGCAATAGAAACCAATGGAATAAATTCTTAGATATTGTTGATAACTACCTAGTGTCTGATGTCTATGTCGAGGCCTTTCTCGAACCTTTTGTATCGCTCCTCTTATGTAAGAACAACAAATGTTACATATCTACTGAGCTTAGCAAACTCCTCCTCATATTCTAATACTGGCTTGCCTCTTCGCTTTAAATCTAAGAATTGCTCTTTTTTCTTCCCTTGATAGCCTTCTATAATATATCTCTTCTTGAATTGTTGAAGAAAGAAATCCTTAGTAATATTTCCTAATAGTTTCCTTTTCAAAACTATCTGCCACTAATGAAACCCTTCTTCTTGTAATAAGGATATGGCACAAATCCGGCATTCCCCATGTGTGCATTTTAGATGCTCTAATATTCTTTTTATCCTCTCAAACTAGTATTCTACTATTGCTGAATCATCTCTATCTGCACTGACAAAATCTAGTTCCCCTATCTTTTTCACATGTTTCAGATAGGTTTTCTGAAGGGCCAGTTGTACTAGTTATTGTTGAGGTACTGGTGGGGGAAGAGGCATAACAGCTACTGCTGTCTGCCTAAATATATTGACCATCTTTTATATTAAAGCCAGTTATACTAGTGCTAGCTATGCAGATTGCACAGACTGTGCTGGCACAGGCTACATTGCATCACTTAGTGTAGGTTCTACTAAACTTGTTGGCTCTTCTAAAGTTGTAAGAGCAAGACTTTCTACCTCCTCCACACTAACAGGGGATCTTTGATAGCTCATCTTCAATCTCTATTAAGAAACAAACATTAGCTCCAAGCAGTGTAGTGTTCATATGATATATGTGTATATATAAACGTAATGGCACTTATATGCATCCTAAGAATGCCTAAACCAAGCTCTGATACCACTTAATGCGACACCTCTCACTTGATCCAATAGTTGAATCTGAATAAGAGATGGCACATTGTCACCTTTTACCCGAGCTATTGTTAGTCCGAATAAGAGATAACATATTAACCTATTCTACCTTTATCTTCTTACTGATTCATTTACATGTTTACATCATGAGCATTTGAGGCCCATGTGTAGTTTTACTAAATTTTTATGGATGTGAATGTATAAGGTCCCATTACTTTATTTTAATAAAAATCCGATAGCATAATGACCGTCCAGTGACATGTCCTGAAATTAACCTTTGAAAATAACACATCTATAATATTCACAAACTTAAACTCAATCATTCGGGTCCTTTTAACCCTCCATCATCATTAATCAATACACAACATCATTAATTGTATCTCAATGACAACAAGCATTACAATCTCAAAATCACCATGTATCAAGCATACATTACATAATAATTATGTACTACTGATCATTGTCTTTTAATTTACATGAACAAGGTGCTTTTATGAGCTACATACATATAGATCATTATACTGGACCCACTCTCTACACATATACATATGAGTGTCGTCAACTATAGTTACATCACATAGAAGAAATATAGGTTATACCAAGTCGAGGCTACCTTAGCTACACTACATTGATATCTTGAGGCTGATCTAAAAGTTGGGCCTATCTACAACCTACGTATTGATAAAAGCACGATGTGTTAAGCATAATGCTTAGTGGTGTATTTGATAAAACATGTACACATGTATATAAACAATTATGCCAAGTATGCAATTTCATGACACATTTGTGTTTTAAACATAAATATGTCATTTAATATTCATGTCTGTACCTTTTTTTGTGTCATTACCAGTTGATCAATCCATGTTATCAGCTTAGCATCAATTATGTACAATTATAAGCTTATGCATGTTTAACTATTTCTTAGATGTCTACATATCTTAATTAAATTTTGTGTCTAAATTAATTATGACATTAAGGCTAAGTCTTGTGTTATTCACTTAGTTGTTGCTTACATCTGTTTATTTATTTAGCTTATAACTTCAAGTTGCATTCATACCATATATGTTCTAGCCCATATCTGGAAGACATATATCCAAATATTGGATATCAGGATCGTGTTATGTTGTGGCCCACATTTTGAACCTTTGTCTGCTGCATTAACAATAATGTGTAGTGTTCCTACAGAACCTCTTGGCGGCTGCACCCTCATAAGATTATTTATGGTGATTCTATCGGACCTCCCCACAACTGCACCTGCATGATATTTAAATATAAAGAGCTCCAAAATAATCTATAAACCCTGACCACAAGGGTCCCTCTGTAACACCCACTACACTCCAATTCTCATTAGAATTAGTATGATGAAATGGTACTCTACAGCATTGGATTGTAAGGCAAATTTTTGATAGCATGACGGCTAATCAAAGGCCTACTATATGAAGTAACACTTAGTAAGTATACAACACATATGATACTTAGGCATGACATAGGCTTTACCTTTTAAAGACAACTCAAGGGCATAACTAAATCCCTTCCAGGAAGGAAGAGTTATTCAAGACTCCCTTAACTGTTACTTGACATCACATGGCTTGAAAGCATATAGTTAACTTGGCCCTGGTCACTTAGACTTATCTAACATACATATAAAGGAATACCTTAGCATTAAACATTGAATGTGTATACATACGTGTACATCTTTGTACCTTAACCATAAACCAAGTACCAACTACTCACCAGTATTACATTATCCATACATTATCATGTGTTATAATAACAATTTCCTATACCACCATTATATATACATATATATGTGATGGAATTATGCGCTTCTATTAGCATGAGATAGTAGCAATTGTAACATGACATGTCAAGATTGTTGCAAGGCAGCTCTATCAAGAATGTCTACTTCAACATTCTTCCATAACTTATAGTTAACATCATATGCTTATCAGCATTCTAGTCACAAGGACTAACAAATTAGGCATTTTAGCCTCCGTGTTTATATATCAGGATGCAGATATATATTTAAATGAAGTTAATATTTAATGGTGCATTCTGTTACGAAAGAGTGCCTCATGATAAGAATTGCCAGTGTGCGGGGCTCTAATATTTCCTTATTTAACTTTAGTATATTGTCTATAACATAGTGGCAAACAATCTAAGTTAGGCATGTACTATTCATGACTTAACATGTGCATATTAGCATTTAAATAAAAAAAACTCTATTAATGTTCATATCAATAACATTGAATGTGTGACGTGCCCCAACATTCATAACACAGCTTAAGCATTTTATCTTTAGTCTAGTGTTAAGCATTTTCTTGTTTTCTAAATGTTGTATGTTTGCAAGCTATCTCTCAATCATACTCACTATCAAGTATTACTAGTTTTACTCAAATGTATTTCATCTACTATAACATATCTGCATTCTTATCTCTATTACATATCCATTGTGAATCCCCTTTAACAAATTATGTAAAACTAAACGCAACTTTTTAAACATGTGCATGTCTAACTCTATGACAAGTTTCCAGATTTCATTATGTTTTTTTTATTTAATATTTAAACTGCTCAATTTAAACACAACCTAAGGTTCATAGAGCCATTGGTAACATGCTCCTAGACTAATCCAAGGGAAAGGTTAACGAGCTGATAAGCTGATAACTGTAAGCTGATAAAGCTAATAACTATATGTCAATAAAGCTGATAACTGTAAGCTGATAAAGCGGATAAATATAAGTTAATAAAGCTGATAATTGTAAGTTAATTAAGCTAATAACTATAATCTAATAAAGTTGATAAATATCTGCAAGCTATAAATATCTATGGCCTCAACCACTGTCATTATAAATAGCTTATGTGGCACTAGTGCCAAGCTGTAAGCTATTACAGACTTACATAAATTACCTCTCTAGCATGCTAAGGCTACCCTACCCTATATTCTTTAAGTGTTACATTAGTCTATAAGTCTTACTATAGTTTTTAAGTTATAATTGCCCTAAGAAATATGCATATGTACCTATTCTAGATATTTTATACATGTGCACCCATTATTCTTATACTATTAAATAGTATTATTTAGCTTGTTATGCCTAACACAACATGATTTATACACTTGATAGTATTGGTGTTGATTAACATCAAGAGAAGTCATAGTATGGAAAGATAGCTTAGCTCCTAAAGATGAATTTTCTATACTATTATTTAGCCTTCAATTTACTTTACTTATCTTCCATTCTACTACCTCGACATACTCTATTTATTCTCTAACAACTGATAATGAATACAAAGAACATGCCTTTGATACTACAACTACAACATTTACTATGTCATTTGCAGCTATAAAAGATGCATGAATTAATCAAATACTCTCTATGATGCATGATCTGTGAGTTTAGTGTACATCAGGTTACTATGGCGCAAATATTTGTTTGTATGAACTTGTTACTATACAAGTATGTCATATGTGTGGACATATGCATTAAGTTTTCTAAAGATGCATCGTGAACTAAGTGTGAAAATGCAATTCAAGCATACAAGTGCTCGAGAGTGCCAATATAATAGTAATTATGATTAAGCATGTAAATAAATAAGTGTATAGGTCACTTGTTAATTAAAAAAAATAATAACCTAGCTGTATCTATTCATAAATTAAAATAGCCTTAGGAGTTTAGTACATACCTTCTACTTAATAGGAGAATATTCTGAGCATGGACTAGCATCATAAATAAATTAGTGAATCTTATTTATATGAGCTTGTAGGTTTCGATATCTTTGTTCATTGCCTACAACACATATGCTTAAGAATTGTTTCTTTGAAATTAGCAGCCCTACTTATAATACTCAAGTGCATATTTAATTCGTAATTATAGGCCATGTTCTATCTATTTGCTCAAATAATCATCATATTTATTAATTGACGTCTAGTTGTGCATCTGTAATCCATGTATCTTTGGCTAATGTCATATAGTAGGCTCTTTAATCCCTATTAATTTTTATACTCAAGCATGAGAAGCCATACTAGATTACTTTTTAGTTAGCATAATAAAGTCTATTGAAAAGAGAAAACTTGAAGTATTGATAAACTAGTATATTCATTATGAAAAATCATGTTCAGATTATACTGTACAGGAAATATAAAAGTTCAGAATACATACACAAAAGCTCCTCCCTTTTTTTTTACTCATACATAGGCTTGTATACCAATCGTCTCTTTACCCACCTCCCTTGAGTGTTCGGTTTCCTTACATAACTAAATTCTTTTTTTTTTCCTTTTTTCCTTAAATCATCCCCTAAAATATTGTAAAATGACAACCCTCACGTATATTAAATCAATAACAACATAAATCAACCCCAAACCAAAACCATCGCTCACAACTTAAAGCTCCTAATGCAGAAATCCTTGGCTCAAATCACTCACGGTCGCAACGAAATGAAGTAATAAAATATCAGAGTAGAATCTATCAGTGTTTAGATATGTTATTACTGTAGAATTCTCTTCTCGAGTTCAACCCCACATACCGAGAAATAGATGCAGAAGTATATCCTACATATCTCTTAATCTTCTTCTTCTACTTTTTTATTATTTTTAGAATGTTCCACATACATCTGACACTTAAACTGCTTAATCATACACACCAATACCATATTTGTTCAGCAAATTTCACTTTAAATATTTAAAATACCATGCTACAGCCGAATTTATATCCCTAAAATTCATTCTAAGCCTTCAGTCTCCATGACAGTGTCTGCTCTTAATGTTTACATACTCAATGCACCCTCAACTACTTCAAATGTTATATTCACAGCCCACAGATGCAAGTAGCCATAACCCAAAAGAAATTAAATAAGAAAGCATACCTGGTATTATGAAAATTCTGACTCTACAGCCCCTTTTTCCATTTTCAAGGTTGATCTTCAGTTTTCTCTTCCGTGCGCATAGCCTACTGTCCGAACATTCAATTTTGCTATCTGTCACTCTATCTATTCTCAAATTCCCTCATTTTTTGTTCCAAAAATGGTAGCAGCAATAGTTGCTGCCCTCCTTTGACCCTCCATTTTGTGCAGGAAATCCCTTTTCTACTTTTCAACAAAAATTCCATGTCGTTTTGTTGCCTACAATTTCTCCCTAAGTCACCAATTACCACCACAATTACGCCCTCACTACAAATGCTGATACTGCAGAAATTTTGGATATCAGTAGAGCGACAACCAGCTAATTCTGTAGTAGTAGTTAATTTGTCCCTGCTGCAGTGGCACTATCGCTCAATCACTGCACTTGCATCGTCGCAACTATCCATAGCAAGCAACATTTTACCATTCCTTGCCTTTCTAACAACCCTGACAGCAGTCCGCTACTTGATGTAATTCACCCGCTCTCGATGACATTTATCCCTCTTTCTTTTGGTCCCCACCTGATGCAAAACTAACAGCAGCAGTAGTAGCCTCTGCTACTGCATCCCTGTGAATTCCCAGCAGCTGTACTGCCTCTCTTAGCCCCTTTTCTCTCGGTCTGTATCTGCTATAGATATAGCAATTGCAGTGGCAGCATTTAGTGTTACACCGGTGTTGATTCCCAATAGCCTTACGATTGCTCTTGGCCCTTCCACCCTTGCTGTGAGTTGTCTTGCTATCAACTGCCTTGCTGCTACTGAAATATTTTCACAACATCATTTTACTACCCTTAGCCCCTCTGGGCCATCCTTTTCTCACCCTCTGTAGTAAACAACAGTTTACCATGGCAGGTGTAAACAATAAAGCGTTCGATGCACTGCCATTCCACCAGCGGACGCTTCTCGCCTTCGCTCTTCCTCCCGCAGCAGCATGGACGCCTGAAATCTCTCCATCAGTGCAGGTCTCTCCTCTCTCTTCTTTCTACAGCCCCGCTTCTATCATCCCTAGAGTTGAATTTGGTGAACACTGCAACCTCCTGCCCATTCGGTTCTTCCACCAGCCATTCCTCTCAATTGGTCCTCCACCTCATGAAGAACTTAATTTGTTGTTTTCTTCTTTTTTCCCCCCGACATATGCAGCAACCGAACCCATAAAACCACAACTATCGACAATTTAAGTCGGCTCTAAAGGAAACTTCCCTTTTTCATCCACGATCAATTCCATCCTTCCTCCTTTTTTCCTCTCTTTTTCCTCTTCGATTTTTATTCATATCCATTGCCCATTTTTAGATGACCTAAAATAAATCCTCTAATGCTCCACTTTCTCTTATTCTATTTACATCTAAATCCTTTTTTGTTATAATTTAGTTAATTTCTCTTAAATTCTTTGTTTTTTCATTATATGATAACATAAATGGGTTCATAGTTTGTACATTTCCGTTAATTATGATAATTATTTTTTGCCATTCACTTACTTGATTTTCTAATATTACAATTAAATCTCAAATTATGAAATTCACGCAAATTAACTTAGTTAGCAAATCTTTGGGATGTTACACCCAATCCTAACCACAAATGGTCTTAGTATTGACCACAAGGGTTTAAATCCTGACCATAAAGGTCTTAATATTGATCGGGAAGGTCTCAATCCTGACCATAAAAGTCTCAATCCACTAATCTAAAAATCTATAATTAAGCATTGAATTGCTCTGCTATTCCATAGTTAATTGGTTAACCTATCCAATAGGTTGTTTAATGTATATGGGCCATTAAGTTTTCAATCTGGTTACTTATCACTACGTGATTTATAGTTAGAACTTCGATTGCTTTATAATGTTTTGTCAACATCAATTATGTATCTCATATTACAAGTCTTATTATGCACGTTGCCATTCCCAATTGACATTTAATATTAATGTACTCATGTCAATTTCCATTACGCACATTTCAATGATCATTTATTGTTCAAATCCAAGTCATTGCCATTTCACATAAAGTTGCACATTGTCACCAAAGTATACATAGACATACATATTATGCCTTACATATGTGTTCACACATGCATGCTTGTTCCATACATTACACAAACATCATTTCATGCCATTATCAATGCACATTCCCAATATGGTTTACGACCATTCATTTTAAACCATTGCATTTCAATTTGCATCTATTATGCATCAAATTAGAAAATTTCCACTATGTCCCTAAAATTCTATATTGTGTTCACTAATTTCAACATTCCATATTTAGCTTGTTTTCCATCATTTTTCATTATGTTAAGTACGTTATCATTCTCCAAACTCTAAACTACCCTTAGAAAAATTTTATATTTATCCTAACCCCTAAATGCACATCATTATGGAATTTTTACAAATTGCACTTTAAGGCCTATATTTTATCGAATAAACCTACAGATATGCTTTACGATGTCCTGAGATCAATCCAACAGCTTCTCCTCACCTCGATTCTGGTTCCTCTCCTTATTATCTAATTTCCATAAGAGGTCTCAAATTAGAAAATTTCATAGAAAATATATACACATCAAAATTTGAAAATAAAAGCATAATCATAATTTAGAGCATCTACTGTTACCTAGAAAAATAATTAGTAGCCAATTTGGGGCCTAGTATGGTTTAGCGGTTCAAAAACATAAATCTTCAAAAGCTTTAAATTCACCTCAAAACCACCTTTTTGCTCAAAATTGAGGCTAGAATCGAAATCTAGAAATCCTAAGGATCAATTTCCACAAAATTCTAAGGCTTTCGTGAGATTTCGGGTTATCAAGGATAAAAAAATGGAGCAGAGAGAGAGGTGGTGGGTGGTATTAGCCTAAGGGAGGTGAAGGAGAAAGATGGGTGTATTTTTGCCATGGCACACTTACACGCATAAAACCACTTTTATTTTTTGAAAGCGAATGGCTCTGATCATGCCACATGGCAATCGGACATCCCCGAATAATTCTATATACATTTTAAACTTAAAATATGCAA
>CANXYI011019180.1:0-17005 GCA_948208565.1 Hura crepitans
TTTTCCACTAATTTAAATTTTTTTAATGATAAAAAGAAAAAAATAGTTGAATTATGAAATCTTTTGACATAATAAAATCAACTTTTATATTTAAAATTTTATTTATGCAAATAAAATTAATTATATTTATTAAAAAAATAATCAACCATTCAAATTAAATTACGTATCACTTCTTTCTCATGCTACCTTTCTTAGGATCCTACATATAATTTCTCTATTCAACTTTCATGACTTTGGACCGACCAAACCTGTATTGATATTGAAATGTATTTTGTCCAACAAATCAATTTTTAGGTACCCTATTCCTCAGTCAAAAGCCAACCCATACCCACCCTCCGCGGCTTAGACCCATCAAACATTCAAACACAAGAAAAAAGTTAAAAAAATAAATAAATTTAATTAATTAAGCTATAATTCAGAAATAAATAAATCAAAAAGCCTAGTTGACTCACCGATCCGGCAGCCTTCCCCATCAGCAAACCCATCTCCGATGTACCCATCATTACACTGGCAACGGTGGCCCATAATACCGCCGCCGACACTAACGTTAGTGCAATTCCCATGATGATGGCAAGTGCTATTTGGATTACAGCTACCTTCAAGCCACCACTCCAACTCGAGCCGCTCGAGCTCCAGGGACATCCCTGGGCTACTCGATCCAACAGCAAACGAAGAGAACAAGAATTTACACTGAGTCGAGTTCAAGTCGTTGTATGTCAGAAACTCCATGTTCGATTGCCCCGGCGAATAGCAGCTAATATTATCGGAGTTAGCATCGCAACTCTGTATCGGCAACTGGTTCGTGAAAGAGCTTGTGGGTATAATACAGCTACTTGAAAAATTACTGCTACAATTTTGCAGGAGTAACCCATTTCGCCGAGCTGTTGGTGCATAGTGATGGCTAAATAGAGGCCTGATCGATTCAAGCGAGCGATTGCATTTAGCTGGAAGACTGATTAAGATGCCATTTGAGGTTATGTTTTCAACCAACAAATCGCCGATTTTGATCTCTCCGGTCTGCTCGGTGCAGTTCAGTTGGATTACGCAATCAGGGGAGAACCCAAATGGGTATGGAACCCACTTGATTAAATTTCCTGTTCCACAGGAGCTCTGGCAATGGTTTGATGAATTTTGATAGTTGTGATGATTATGAGCTCTAGTTGACGTTAATAGAGAAACTGAGAAGATAAAAATCAGCAACAACTTGGTTTGTTCAAGAATCATTCTCGGAAATTTTGTGAACAGAGGACCTGAACCATTTAACTTGATCTTCTTTCTGCAGAAATAAGAAAACACAAGGGAAAAAACGATTAAAGATCAAATTTTTTCTGTTGGGTTAAGTCGGGAAATGAGGGAAATTGAATTAAGATAAGAGAAGAAAGTAAAAGCTGAGGTTTCTGGTGCCGTTGGGCAGCCACCTGAAACCAATAAATGCTTCATAGAAGAGAGATTCATTAATGGCAAATCTAAGATCTTCACATATTTTCTTCGAAAAAGTAAAAGACAAAAAAAATAAAAAGATTTTCTACCACTGAAATTGTGAAGAGAAATGGTTTCTGGAGGAAGTTGGTGGAGAATTTATGAGCTTTCACCTTTTGGCTTAGAAACTCAGTTCAACGGCTCTGGCTAATTGCTCTGCAACTTCCAACTCGAGCTTTGTCATAAAAAAACTGCTACTTTAACTTGACAAAGAAAAATCAAAAACCCTTTTTTCTGTCTTCTCTCTCAATTTCTGGTTTCTATCAAACAGTAATCATTGGTGTGCTCTCTCTAAAAGAAGCTTTTTTCATGGTTTTGGACTGGGAAAAATAATAAATGGATTATTATCATTACATGTCTAAATTAAAAAAATATATATGTAAAATTATAATTCAATGACCAAAATACCCTTCGATTGTCTAGATTTTCCCCATAAAAATATCTAATTATTTACCCAAAAAAATAGCAAAGTGAATCTGAAATTTAATGGATGGTTAACTTGGTTCCAAATTGTTAATTCGAATTTTGGCCTCAAAATTGGATAAAATGCTCTTCTTTAAATTTTTAAAAATATTCAATACTCAGAATTCGAATCCTATGCTTCTAATTAAATGAAAAGAAATTCGTTTCATCTTGAAAATATTTTCTTTTTAATTATATATATATATCTTTCAATTTTTGCGTAGAATTTTTCATTTATCAGTAATTTTGATAAGAGATAAAAAGGTATAAAATGACTACAAATTTTGGGTGAAAAGACAATTTGGGAATGAAAAATTAATTGCAGAAAGTTGATTTTGGATCAGAGGAAAAAGTTGGGCACAGAATTGCTCCTCCAACCAAGTTAAGAGTGTGAAAGATGAAAGAGATTGGTACAGTCAGCACGCAATTGTATCAAAGATTTGACCGAGACAAAAGTATATATGTGTGGACGGAAGCATCTAACCAACTTTCGTTATTTTGAATTTTACTATCTTATATTATATGTGAATAATAACATTTAATTTTTTAAAAAATATTTTTTCGGACTATAATTCAGTGCGCTAATATATTAAATATATAAAATTTAGAGCCGTTAATTAAACAGCAATCTTTTATTTAACAGTTCACAATTTTACATATATAATGACTACGAAAATAGATTTTATTTATTAAATTAAAAAAACCAATGAATATGAAAGAAAATAAAAAAAAAAATTGATGATTTTATATATTTGAATTCATCCTAAACATTTTATTTTTTTTATGCTACGAATTGAAAATAAATGAAAAAATTATTTATTCGCTGTGGAATATGAGAGAAATTTGAAAGAAGGGGGAGAGGTAGGGCACCACTGTTCTTGATAAATAGTAAATAGATGGACCATAACATATACTATTCTTATACAGTGCTTTTGGATTGAAAATTATTTCGTTTATTTTGTTTTTTTCACTTGTTTGATGCGTTTCAAATTTGGATAGAGCACCTAATCTTTTTCTTTTTCTTTTCTATTATAAAGAGAGCTTTTGATATTCTCGTTATGTAATTATTAGATATATTATACGATATGATACTTATCGTTAGATTTATATTTTTAAAAATTTTAATTATTAATTATAAACAGTTAAATTTTAAAGAATATATATTTAATTATGAATGCTATAATATATGACGTATCGAATGATTATTCTTTTTTTTTTTTTTTTTTGTAAGTACACTATCTTTTATTTTAAGTAATAATATTTAAAAGAGAATGGAATTCACTTTTTTTTTTCATTAAAACCCATTCATTAATTTAGAGTGGTAGCATTTTCGTAACTAGTGACCAGAACTAGAGAGGAGTATAGTTTAATTTTTGGTTATAATTGAAATAATTAAAAATTAAATTTTTAAAAATTTTTAAATCGAAATCGAATTTAAGTTTAAAAAAATGCATAAAATATAAAATTTTGATCTAAAATGATATAATTTTACTAAACTTCAATTTAACCAAGCTTGAAAAATTAAACCAAATAATTAAAATTTTATAAAATTACTAATCGAATCCGAACTAAAAAATTCAATTCAATTTTCGATTATAACCACACTATACTCATCAGAAAAAAAAAACAACATTAAGAAAAACCTCATTATATTAGTTTCTAAAAAATAAACAAGTTGGAGGTTTTTTATTGAAAAAAAAAAGAGTTAAAAAAGTCAACTAAATCAATTTATATTCCTTTTCTTATTTGATAATTAAATAATTGTAGATCAAGCTATTCTATATCATTTCCTTATAATCTCTTCACATCATTAATTGGTATAAACCTCCCTAGACCTGATTTAATTTAGAGATTTAAAAAAAAAAAGAAATAGGAGGGGCATTGTTGTAAAAACGAAGAATGTTGACTGTAGTCACTTTCCCACGTGGAGGAACCGCGTTTCTCAGCGCAGACATTAGCCGTTGAGAAGAAGGAGGCGATGGACGATTTGACAATTATGGCCATTAATACCAATAATAAATAATAATACAGCTAAACTCGTTGACTATGATAATCCCTAATCTCAGGTTGTTGACTTTCATGGCTTCCCGATATTTATAATCCTTGAAATAAAAAATATCGCTGTATTGTTATATTTTATATATTACTATATTCATCAATAATTTTAAAAAAATATTTATAAATTTATATTTTTTAAAATTTAATTATATAATTAAATTTTAAAAAATATAAATTTAGTGATAAGCATTATAATATATTCAAAATATTACCATGTCTAATAATATTATAAAAAAATATTATATTAAAAGATTCACATCCAGGTATTTTCGAGATAATACTATTGAAATATAAATAATATTACTTTGATTTCATACAAATGCAATATCTTAAGCACGTGGAGAGGATAAACATGCAAAATCAATATTTTGTTATAAAAAAATAGAAACAAATCATTATTTTAGTATGAATTGAATTATTTTATATTTTAATTTTTAAAATCAATTTTTCCTTTCTTGTAAATACAGAGAACCAATTACTTTTCGTAATACATTATTTTTTTCTGGCATAAATTATTTTAAGAATATTTTAATACATTTTTAATAAAAAGAATACGATATTTTTACACTATTATTAATAATAATAAATGATTTTGATACTATCTTTCTTTTTTCAAATCATTGATAACAAGTAAAATTCGAATCATAATCAATTAAAAAAAATTAAATTTTCAATCATTTTAAATATATATACATATTTTTTAGATTTTAATACCATCTTAAATAATTATAGAATCACTTATTTTACTCTAAAAATAATATAATAAAAGAAAACTTCAAATCTAAAAAGTTATTTGATTCTTCACCATTATAATATTTTCTCATTTAAAACACTTTACCTTGTCAAATATTTTTTCCAAAATCTAATTAAAAAATAAATAATTAATTATAATAAAAGAAAAAGTGAGGAAGATGCAAGGCAATTGCCGTCCAAACTAATATTATTATAAATTAAATTTATATAAAAAATTTAATTAATTCGCGTTTTAATTGCGAATAACTAGCAATCTGCATTTTTTGTTTATTCTCTGACGGATATTTTCACAAGTTAGAGTAGTTCTGGGTAAAGAATGTATTGAATCATTATTTAATATGCACCATCTAATTATTTAATTATCAAATATTAAAAATTAAATCCTAAATAATTATATATAATATATGTTAGTTTAACTAATTTTTTTTCCAATAGTTGGTATAACTAATTAAATATGTAAATTAACTTACATCATCTTAAGATAAGAGATTGTACTTTTCTTTAACATTGCAGTTGATAATTTTTAAAATTCCTATTCAGGATTTTTTTTTGGAGAATATTTAGGAAAAAATTACTGTTTAGCATATAATCAGGCTTCCCAAAACAGGAAGATTTTAACATGTGAAAAGGAAAAAAAAATATTTACACTTTCAAGTACAATTTTGAAATATGAAAAAAATATATCGAGAGAAAAAAAAAACCTCTACCATAAACAAGTACATCAAATTTTACATTATGATATTTTTATCCCTTAAAATTCCTAATTCATGGAACATAATACAATTATCTAATATTGGAGTATTACAAATTTTCATAAAAAAAATACATTGTAATATAAATATTTGAATCGTATTAATTTTAGTAAAAACAAAACCGTCTAAAAAATTACATTAATTATCAATATTAGAACAGTAACGTCTGAAAATTATAGTACTATTTTACCGGAAAAAATAATTTAATATTTAAATGGGTGGCATCAAATCACAGAGAAAAAGATAATTTTTTTAAAAAAATAAAAAATAAAAAATCCAATAAGACATAGGATTAATGGACCGTTAACCCACTTATATCTAGATAATTTGGAACTATAACGAATATATAAAGGCATCAAATTAAATGACGAAAAAAATAAAAAAAATTCAAGTCAAGCATGTTGTTTTCAACCAAAAAAAATGATAATTATTGTGAAAGGTATTTAATTATTTATGATTCGAAAATTTACAATATTCAGAAGAAGAAAGCAGCATTATTATTTATTTATTTATTTTGGTGTTACAGAAAGCAGCATTATTTGACTGTTGGGATTATTCAAGTGGGACATATCATAAGAAAATGAAAACTCAATTTAGCTTCCAGAATCTTAATTTAGAATAATCTTATATTGAAAAAAAATAATAATTTCTTGGTAGCCCCGATAATAATCAACATTTTTCAATGGGTGAACTTGCGGGGCGGAGCATTGTCTTGACTGATATTTTCCTGTTTAAAACTGTAAGTCTCACATATTTATTTAATGAAAAAAATTAATTGATTTTAAATTATTAATTATTTTATATATACTATCCATATAAAAAAAAGAAGAAGATAAACCTATAGTTGTATTTAAATAATAAATTTCACTAAAAGAAAAACTTATCTTATATTATTTTAAGGAAAACAAAATTCAATTGTAGGAGTATTCAACCCATTGAAATTTGGTCCGACAAAATTGGTTGGGAATTTACCTAACTTATGACTATTTACACACACAAACTTATATTCGTTGTCAGCTTTTTTTTTTTTTTTATCTTCATTGAAGAAAATTCAACTACAAGCTCAGGGAGAGCTAAAAAAAAAAATAAATTTTAGTAAAAATATATGAATATGATTAATTATTCACTATAATTTTATAGAAAAAACAGTATAAAATAAGATAAATTAGATTTTGAAATTTTAATTTATTATATAATGCATAATTAAAATTATAAACGAGAAACGGAAAGATAATAAATTTTACTTCATCATCTACTCTTAGAAAGGAGAGAAAGCGCAATAAGCCTTCTAATTTTTAACAATAAATAATTTATTTAAAAATAAAACTTTAACTAAATAATCAATTAATTTTTAATTTAACTGGTATCCTAAATTGTATTCCCATTGCATTTACTTTAAGATTGTAAGAAAAATTAATAATAAAAAAAATCATTAGAATATTTCATAATAAAATGGACCAAACTGATTTAAATTTATAAATAGCAAACTGCTAAGAGATTTATGATCGAATTACACCTTTTTCTAAAAAAAAAAATCAAATTAATAATATTAATTATATTTTTTTCTTATAAAAACAACAATTTGAATTATTATTTAAATATTTATATATCTCGGTCCCCTAACTCCGCCATTGATAGAGATTAATTATTCAATATTATAGAATGAGATTTATAATTAAGAGTGAGAAAAAATTAGAATAAATATATTTTTAAAACCTAAATTTTATTAATGGAAATTATATTTATAAATAAGAGGAATAACTTAAATCTTCAATAATATTTGTCTCATGCAAGTCTTTAATTAAAAAAAAAAAAAAAAGAAAGTTGAAAGAGAAATCATCCTCGTATTTCAAAGCATTCTCTATCACTCCCACCTCATATGGCTGAAATTTACCAAATTGAAATTATGGTCCATAACTATGGGTGGATGATTTGGTATTTGGATAAGATTTTGAAACATTACTATATAATTATGAGATTTCCAACATAAATTATTATGATTAACATTTGATTCTTGTCTTAGTTACATAATTTTAATCATTAATTTTTACATTTCTAACGCATAAATTTATTAATTTCTCCATAAAAAAATTTTAAGTTAATTTTTTATACGAAAATACATATCATGGAAATTGGGATGATATGATAAGTAGGGTTGTTCAAAACCTAATCGGAACTAAAAATCAAATCGAACTGTTGACAATTTGATCTATTTAGTTTGATTTTTTCAATTCTCAATTTTTTGATTTTTTAGTTTAATTTCAGTTTAATCAGTTCGTTTCGATTTTTAAAGGGCAAAAATTAAAAGAACTGAATTGAATGAACTTCTTAAAATAACGTCATTTTAAGGCTTTTATATATAAAAAATGTATATATATATAGAATTTCAATTAATTTAATTCGGTTTTATATAAATATCGGTTTTTAATTCGATCTTTATAAAAATTTTAATTTGGTTCGGTTTTAAAAAATTTAAAATTTTGATTTTCAGTTCTTTCGATTCGATTCTAGATCAAATCGAATGGACAAATAACCCTAACGATAAGCGCCACTTATTCCTTGACCGGAGTTATGAAGTTCAAGATTTAGACATGGAATGAAGCATTTTTTTTATTTGTGAGCTATTCAATGTGAATATGAATTGATTTGAATTGATCGATTTTGAGAGGTAGACGGTAATAAAAAATAAATATATTTTTATTTTTGTCAAGTATTTGCAAATTTGCAACCGAATATTATTTGGTAATTGTCTTGTGTGGAATGATGAGAGCACACTAGAGAATCCAACAATGAGATTTTTCTTCTGCAACAACCATTTATATTTGGTGGAGGTATATCAAAATATAGAAGGACGAATTTCCCTATGTATCCATTTGGCCACGATTTGTGCTTTATCCTTTCCTAATCAATTGGAAATTGGAATATCTCTATTTATAACCATTAGTGTCTTGAAAGTCAATTTTTTTATATATTAAAAATTTAAAATTAATTTTACTGTTAAAAATGTTCACCAAAAATTAAGTCATTTACTTTTTTTAATTTCTTGTTATTATCATTACACGTGCATAGGAGCGAGGAGAAAAGAGAATGGAGGACATAGTAGATTTAGAATTAAAATTTATTGAGTGTTTTTATATATGATCACTACTATATCATTCATCAGAAATATTATAATTTTTAATTTAATTGAAACTATAATATTGATGCCAAGATTAAAAGAAATTTTAAATCATAATCACAAGGTAAGATTTGTAATTAGTGGGCAACTTGGAATTTTAAAATATAAAGCACATAATTCATGATCCCATTATTTATAATTTAATAATTTTGAAATTTCTGCAGGCAGGTTATTAATTAAATACTATATTAAAAAAAAAAAAAAAACTTGGTGTAGCACTCAAAAGAAGACCATGGACCCACAAATTCATAAAAATAAATTAAGGAATCGCTATGCAGCTTTCGTTTGGTGGAAATTGCACGTTTCAATTTCATACCTAATGCTGTAATTTGCTACCCAAACACTTTTTTAATGAATATCATTTTGTAATGGTTATTACTAGCGGATTAATAAAACAGAATCGAAACTGAAAATTGAATAAAATTAATAATTATTTTAATATATTTAATTAGTTGAGTATTTAAAATAACGTTATTTTAAATATTATTTTGATATTTTTATATATAAAAAATATATAAAAATTCTATTTTTTCGATTCGATATTTTAAAAAATTCAATCAGTTTAATTATTTTTTAAGAGGAGTTTGATATATTCAATTTAGTTAATTTTCTAACTGAATCAATCAAATACTCACCCTTAATTATCATGTTTCTATTTTACTTGATATTCCAACAATTACTTATTTCGATTTATTGGTTTAACTAATTCTATAAGTAATATTGAAAAAATTCAGTTAATTAGTTCACTTTGATTAATAATTGAAAATTTTAATTCAAAATAAATATTCAAAATATAACAAATTACATCGTTTTAAATTATAATTTCCTTTTTCATTAGAAATTTAATTTTATTTCAATTTAATATTTTCTCATAACCCGATTTTCGATTATTTCGATTTAGTTATTGATTTATTTAAAATGAACTTTTAAGTTACTATATGAATTTTAATTTATTACTATTTGTTTCATTTTAGTCCAAAAAGATTATTTCATATATTATTCGCTATTCCTACATTATATGTACATTGAAATTCACATGTATTATTTTTTATAGAATATGTACATTGTACATTAAAAAAAATAATTACTTTTTGAATATGTAACTTATTATAAAATATTTTTATACAATAATTTATTACCACTCGAATTAAATTATAAATTATGTAAAATGTAAATTTAGCATATATATAAAATAGGAACTCTTATTTATTCAGCAGCACCAGCTGTAGCCACAAAAAGGTCAATAAAATGATTGAAAAAATAAATTTAACTGTTGTATTGTTGAATAATGTTTCATATTCTTAGGTCATCAATTGATTTTTCTTTTCTTAACTAATTTTTCTGAAATTTGTTCTTGACCAAATAAAAAAGAAAACAAAATGAGTAAAATTATTCAAACCGATGCAATAAAATATTTTTTTTATTTTTTCAATTCAATTTATAATTTCATTTATTTTTTGAGTAAGAAAATATCATGTCATAAAAATAAACAATAATTTTACTTACTTGATATTACAGTATAATTCAATAAAATTTTCAGTCCTAGTAGAACATTTTCAAACCAATTCTTCAATCACAGTCTAATATTTTGAGAAAATAATAAATATTTGGGCCTTAAAAGCCCAATCTACGAGTATACTTGGGCCTTGACTTTAGCCCAATAGTTCCCGCCCAGAAACCAATCGAGGTTTAAGATAGGATTTTGCAATATCCTTAATCTTAAACCCTTTTTCGTTTTGTATTATTTTATAATGTATTATTACGTATTGTATTATATTATAATATATTATTTTATTAATATAATATATAGATGGACTATTTTACTTGTTATTAATATTATTTTTTATGAGAATTGGAAATAGTTTATTTAAATATTAGATACTTAATCAGAGTAAAAAAAATATTAATTGCATTATTACATTATTTGATTAATTATAAACAATAAATAACATGTCGAACAACCACATTTGAAAAAATAAAAAATTATTTCTAGCAGTACAGTACGAGACAATGCCATGAATAACAATCAACTAAACAACCTCGAAGCCTCAGAGTTTTCCAAGAGAAAGGAGGGAATTATTCCTCAATTCAGAATCTAAATCAAAACGTCTGAGACAGAAGATTCTGATTCAGACGCACCAGAGGAGTTTGCTTCAGAACAGGTGCCCACTTTTTTTTTGCCTTTTTTTCTGATTGATTTTTTGCTTGTATATGTATTTTTGCTTGTTTTTTGTAGGCAACAAAGCGAGATGAAGAGATGAGGAAAGTTCAGAAAGAAAATAGAGTAAGGTGATTTTTCTTTTCTAATTCTTTGATTTTGTGTATTTTCTTTTACGGGTTCTGATTATTGTGATTATGGGATTTTCAAATGGCGTTTATATTGATGTTTATTGATGAAAGTACGCAGCTTTGATGGATATGTTTTAGGAGATGATGAATGTTTGGATTAGACAATCTGATGGATATCCTGAAAGCTCCATCTTTTCCTTTATTGCTTCCTGGTTTCATTAAAGAATGTTTTTATTGCTTGATGCTGTCTGCGGAACATTTTTTCATTTCGATGGAATTGTAGTTTTCAATCTTGTTTGAGCAGCTGAGAAATATCCTACTTTGGTTTGATTTTCACGAAAAACCAGCAAGTTTGATCTTACCTAGGTTGAACATGCAAACTAAAGGGCATAGTCTGACTGGAATAATGTGTGATGTAGTTGGATCTGTTCCGATCAGTTGAGAACAGTAGAATTCAATGAGACATCTTCTGTACAATCTATATCGTGAATTTATTGTAAATTATGCTAGAGAAATTGTACACCATGTGATGATGAGATGAAAGTGTACAAAATGCAATGGATACTAAAACAGAAAATGAGTCCATGGGTACTTCGGGGATGCTTCCAGATGAGATTGTTCAATTACTTGCAGCCCGCGAGAAGTATGCAGTCTCTTTTTATCTGCATTAGGGCCTTTTCTTCTTTCTGAACAAAGGGTTTTACTTTTAGCCGAGATGACTTCTATGTATGCAAGAAAGTTTTCTTACCCTACTCAGAGGATGAGAAGGTTGAGGCAAAGCCTGCAAGGAAGAAAAAGGCCAAAAGTTCAGGGTGAGGCATATTGGAATGAAAATTTTCCAAGATGGATTTTGAAATATGGTAATTACGTGTAGAAGTAAAACTTAGTAAATTTGTTCTTGAACTGTGATTTGCAGGATGGAGACTGTTATTTTGAAGGACATGTCTCCTTCGCAGTGCTTACAGAACTCTTTGGAGTTGTTGAAGAAAAAGAAAATGCAGGTTTCAAGATCATCTTCAGTTATGAACAACTCCAACCAAGCACTTCGCCATTTATCTACTTCTGGCTTGTTAAGTAACAAACGGTAAGCTTGTGTGCATTCTTCTTAAAGTGTACTGTTTAACTCACGGCCAATTCCAAAATAGTTGGGTCATTTCATGTTGGAACTATGGTCACATTGCTTTTAGCCATATATTTGTGATGGGTGAATTATTCAAAGGCCATTATTGGTTGATTGCTGATCCTTGTGAATATTTTGATTTGGTATCTTTCTTGAGAAATTGTCAACCAACAGGGCAATTAATGAATCAAAAGTTGGATCTTATAAGTGGCTATTCTGCTGAAGGCACTATACATATATTGGATTCCAACAATGACTGCTACCTTACTTCATCTCATTGGTGCTCCCCACAACTGCTTTCTTATAACTTATAGCTTTTCCTAATATTATGGCTGATTAGATTTATTTTGAGACTCCAGTTGATGCAAGTTATATATAATTATTGCAGACTCATCTACATATAAAAAGCATCATCGTTTACAAACCATAATACACAAATTAATGAAATACAACAGTGGAAATTGCTTCTACTATTAGATTGATTGCATCTCTGTTCGTGGCAATCTGCTAGAAAAGGAATAAACTTTCTTTAAGGTGAGGAGAAAACATCTTCTGGGTCAGACCACCTCTGCTGGTAAGCTGATGAAACACTCGTGTTTTCATATTGAAAAATGTTTCGAAGCCTGTTCAAGCTTTTGTGGTGGCGAATACGTTTCAAGATAACATCTTTGTCTAAGGATTTTGACGATGAGGAGGATGTTTTTAGGTGAAGCTGGTTGCTAATTGGACCAAGCTGTGTCTGGTTTTCTTTGTCTTCTGATGAGAAAGATTGTTGCTGCTGAGATTCAGATATCAAGAAAGCCATTAGCTATTGTTTTTGTTTTTCAACGGAGGAAGTGAAGTTGATGATAATTGAGAGAGAGGAAATGGCGGAATGGAAGCTCTATATATAGAGAAAGGATGAACTTTCAGTGGGAGCTTTTGTATTTAGTTTAGTGGTTTGGTGGTTACTCCAAAATCAGTGGGTTATTGCAAGTGCATGCATTTATACTGACACGTATACACTTCTTTAATGTAATAAATAAATGAAAATAAAAAAAATAAAATCGTGGTTATTAAAAGAGAAATTAAAGAAAAAAAAAGGGATGTTAAAGTGCTCTTCCAATTAGAATCCTACTTTATTTTTCTTATACAATAAGAAATTTGAATTTTTCACATAAAATATTTCAATTCAAAACCTCAGGTAAATTTTATTCCATCTTTTGAACCACATTTGAAATTAAAAGTCTCTCTCTTCAACTAGATGCATTTTCATGAACCACTTTGCTGCCGGTAATGTCTTATCAATTATTTCTGAAAAATTTATTTATTATAACATTAATCTTTTTAATATAATTTAAAATTTTAATTAGAAATAGTAAATATTGAATTATTTGTATTACTGAAGTGTGAGAATTGAATGTTGATGATTCTAATTCATTAACTTTCACAACTGAGAAGATGGAAACGGAGAAAATTGTATTCTATTATATTTGTTTTTTTAATTATTTTAATGAGTCAACAATATCGGATGAATTACGTGGGCTCATAATTTTTTCCTGTCAATCCAGGATTGGAAACCTGGATTATCTCTTCATCTTGTTTTTTCAGAAAATTACAAGTGAGGAGAGCTTCAATTGAAAACTTTTACCTAAATTAAGTTACATAATATGAAAAAAAAAAAAAATTGTTTTGTCTTATACTGAAAATGATGTCATCAAGCAATAATTTGTGGGATCGAGCATTGATATTTGCATTATTACTCTTCTTTTTCTTGAAGCAGATGAACCCAATTTACAATTTTTAGTATCTATCAAAATCACTTAAATATTTTTTTTTTGAAAAAAAAGAAAGAAAGAATGCAACTGTATCTGTCTCCGGATGCAGAGCATGGGATCCCCATCAAGCTAAAGAAAGGTGGAAATTATATGAAAAATTTTCTAACTTTGAACTTTTTCAGATCCATTCTATCAAGTTCCTCAATTTAATTTTTATTTAGTGGTTTAACTTTTCAGTGTAACTGAATCAATGAAATGAAATTGAATTGAGAGATTTGATATAATGAAGTCAGAAAGATGAAACTGTGTTCGGCAGAGATGTAACAGACCTAAGTTTGCCGTCATGGGAGGGTGGCGGAGCCTCATGGTTGGAACATACCAGGTGCTACTGCAAATAGCAGCCGTTTTTGGAAAGATAAAGATGAAAACAGACAGTATTATAGCTGAGGCTGAAGTTGAACCAGTACCATGTGCTATAATAATATGTCACGTTCCTATTTATCTTTCTGTAGACTAACGCGTTGGCCAACATCAACTTACAAAAGTGGAAACGTAGTAGCTTTTTGCCTTTAAAAAAGGAAAAAAAAAAAAGAAAAAGAAAGAAAAAATTTCGGACGTCAGAATATTTACATAAGGTAAAATAATGATAATTGGTTTTTTTATATAAGTAAATTGAAGGGAATTTCCCTTTTTTTTTTTTTGAACCAGAATAAAAGGAATGTTTCATTTAATCATTTGATTAAGTTTTAAATTAAAGGGCAACTTGATGTTGACGGAACCAACTCAATGCTGTTTGGAAGCAACAAAAATTAGAAATAGCTGTCCCAATCCAAAAACAATGGACGATGGTAGATTCAGATATAAACCAGGGGCGTTATGAATGGATTAGATCTTGCTTTCAGTGTCCTCTCTTTTTTTTTTTTTCCTTTGAAAACGTACAGTAGAAAACTTGCATTTGAAGATGATCTGATGCTTACAACATTTCTTGGCATTTTGCCAAATAAAAATCACAATAATACATTGAAGCAAATCCTGTCCCGGTTTTCAGTATTTTCTCATTTTGCAGCTTAATGAGTTGGATAATCCAGAAGCCAAGGGCTCTACATGACGTGGAATGTGTCCAGTCATTAGAGATAAATAGGGCCGTGAGTCCTTGATTTTATGTCCGAATCCCAGAAAATTGCACAAACAGATGGTAAATGACTGCAAGTTGGAGAAAGAATTGTGGGAAAGGGCAAAGAAAGAGCAGCAACCTTCAAAAAAATGGAATCTATCAACTATAGCTTTCACTTTTTAAGTGTCGGTTCTATCCAGAAAACTTAACAAATAGCCACTAACAATTCTGCGTGCTACAGGATTGGGAATGCCCCGACACAATCTTCCATCAATATAAGCCAAAATGCCTGACAACACAAATTTACCGATGCCCCATTTCCACATAAACTTCACCTTGCTCTCCTGTTCCTTGGAGTCTGCTGGTACTATTGCTTTCTGGTCATCAGCTTCTGCTTCTTTTTTCAACTTCACATTGGCCATTAACTTACCAGTTTGCTTTCTCAGCATGCGAATTGCAAAACTCACAAACAGGTGTTCACACAATGTTATTACAGTTGGTCCGATTTTCCACTCCTGCAACAGAAATTTCAGTGATTAATTTTTTCTTCAACAGGATCGAGGATAGAAATGTCAAATAGTAATCGGTAAAGCCGAGTGTTAAGCAAACAGTTCATGTAAATTTATATGCACAAGAAGTGTACGCTTAGAATTTGGCTCCAAGCAAATAGGTCACCCATTATGGGTAAATGTACATAACAAAAGATGCTATAACTCAATAATCTTGTAAATGCTGACAGAATGTAAAATTTAAAGAACTACCACAAAATCTACACGGGGAAAAGATGCATAATAAAAGTGGGGCTCCTTACACTTTCTTCACGAAGATGGCGGAGAGAATGAGAAGATACTGAAGGATCTCCTTTTAATAATGCCTTGCTCACAAGGAACCCCTTCACACGATCCATTATCTCCTCGACGAGGGCGCTATTGGGGGGTAGGTTTTTGAGTACCACCTAATTATACAAGTAATGTTAGGGAAAAAATAATGGTGGAGAAAAATGATAAAACTACAAGAACATTATAGCATTAGTACTCGAAGGACGTAAAACTTTTTTTAAAAAATATTATGCCTGTAGTTTTCCAATTAGGAGAGCATATTCTGAACAATACCTGTCAAGGCTAAAATTTTAAAATAAGAAAGTATTTCTGCCGTTGGATTGAAGCAGATGGACAGACTGGAAATATAAAATTAACATTTCAAGTTGCAGCAATGTTGTGTGTACTAAAATCCGTATCTAGTCATAACGAGTGGTTCTGACTATAAGGGTTAAGCATATATAAGCTCATTTATATGCGCATAGTTATTTTGCAAGAAGAAAGATTAGCAGTTTGTTAATTATATTCTAGCTTTTTGCTTGATACCACCTGATCATTAATGACTCTGACTCTCAGGTACTCCTGCCTATAGACTGCATCCAGCATAGCTTGCAAATAACCTTCAATATATAACTGCAATATCCAAATAACAACTCAGTGGCTGGCTGAAAATGTAAAACAAGGAATATTGAACTAAGCAATGCCTGCAACCATCAGAAGAACACAATCCAGTGAAAGACGCTTCTTATTTTATGAATATAGCTCGTACTCTTGTTCTGTGCACGCTCATAAAGAAATTTTATTGGTCCACAAGGACCGAGTCAAGCGACCATGCAGAAATAACATCTTCCATCCCCATCAATGAAGAATTGGAAGCATATACTAGGAAGAAAAAGGACAATTTTATGCAACTATGACTGATACAAATGCGCAAAATAATTACCTCATCAATGCCAGGGCTTCTATCAAGCTTGATCTTTCTGTCTGGCCCACCTTCCATCAGGGCAGTCCCCAGCAGCGATGGTTCCATAGCCAATTTCAATATTCCTTGGTGAAAGCCACTCACCTTGGTAATAGCACATAGACAGAAAATGTCAGAGTTGATCATTCAAGGAGTTGATTTCAATTTCCAAATCTTTCTTAGTAGCAGTATAAGCAAATATGTGTTTCAATTGAGAAATGTTTGGTACCATTCCATCAAAACCGCTTGTTTCTGCCCCCTTCA
>CANXYI011019251.1:0-13199 GCA_948208565.1 Hura crepitans
CATGTACACATGCCATTCACCCAATATACCTATTAAAGGACCTCTCAACCATAAGAAGACATACACATAAACTCCTAATTCTCACAATCTACACATGCATTCCAAGCATCTTTCATGCCATATACCTTAATTATCATGCCATAACACTATTACAAGCTATACACATATACACTCCCCACACAAAGCTCTTGGCCAATAAGGGGAATCACCTTTCATGTATTCCTTTCCTCAATTTAGCATCCTAATATGCTTTATACATAACATTAGCCAAAATATATGACCAGAACACCAAGGCCCACACATTATCCACACTTTACACTATGCCATATAAGAAATGCTGGCCTAATTCACTCAATATCCATCAAGCATAATTTAAAGGCTTTAAATTTACTTATCTCCCAATCTAAGGAGTTGAATTCCACTATTTAAGCTTAAAAGAAGTCACCAAATACTCACTTCCTCTATAAGCTCCTATTCATGACATAAGCCTTTCAAACATTCACCAAAATTCACATATACCTCTAAATTAAATTCCAGTCACATAAGTTTTCTTAGAATCATCAAATCCCTAAGGAAATAAATTAAAAAGTGTTAAAATACTTACACACAAAAACTTGCCCTTTTTATCCTCTTTGATGAACACCTTAAGCTATCTTGAATTTTCTTAAGTTTTAGCCACTCCTATGGCCTCTAACACCTTTACTAATCAATTTCTAACACATTAAGATGATTTTTAGTGGTAATGGACAAAAGAAAAGCTTGTAAAAAGGGGATAAAAATGGTGGATTTTTCTAGAAATGGCATCGATTGGAGAAAAAGGAAAAAAGAAGGAGAAGAGTGATAAGTGAGTGGAAATGGCTAAGTGGCCACCCATGTGTCACTTTGGGCCTTTTATAATGGCTAAGGTAGCATGGGTACAGCCCACATACCACTTAAACCACCTAAAAAAGAACAATTTTGATAGAAACTTTGAGGAATTTTTAAAAATCACTAAGACCTTTAAAAATAATTATGTTTGTTTTAAAACTCCTCTATTGGTCCCATTATGGGCTTGTAAAATTTCATGGCCAAATTCCATCAACAAGACATTTAATTAACTGCCTCAATTTATGTGCAAAACCTTAAAATTTTAAAAATTTACAAATGGCCTTAGAATTCAAATATTCTTTCACTAATGGACTCAGGGAAATTTTTAACCTTTAGGGTATGACATTTTTAGGTCTATCTAGGCACATCCTAGGTCATTCTCGGCTTGACTCTATTTGAGCCTACGACCCACTAGTTATAGCCTAAAATAATTTATTAGTTCTATTAAATTTTAAAATTAAGTCAATTTCATCATTTTATAGCCCCTCAAAGTTTCATGACCAGTACCCTTGCATCGAGTTTCATGAAGGTGACTTGGCACTTTAAGAACACTTTTTTGCCTCAATGGTACTATTCATGGATCCTCGATTTATGGGCATTACAACTACAACAAATTTTAGGACCTCAATTAACCCGAAAGAGTGAGGGACTGTGACACCCCTTACTCGATCTGATCACTGGCTAGTTGTCATACCCAACTAAAGTGTGCACACATAACATGTTATCCGACCTCAACTTATTCATCAATGTTATTTAAAAAATTTTATTAAGTATGAAAAACACATATAAATATAGGTTTTCAAAAATCTTTTCAAAACTAAGTTACATATTCAAAATTAGAAATCCTCATGCCAAAATTTTGGTAGCATAACAAGTGTATTAAGCACTATCCAAAATTATGAACAATAACCTATAATCAAGAAAAACACTTCTATAATATTCCATATACAATTCTACATCTTTATAATCCTTTTTATCGCTCTAAATATTATCAACAATAACACACAGTCTCAACCTCAAGAAGAGGCATTAGTCATGTATACATTAACTTAAAACATCTTAAAATACAATTACAAAACTATTTACAATTTACAATACAACATGTTACAGCTTAGGCCTAAGACTAAATACATCTAACATAAGAATGCATTTTTCTATTTGTCTATACATCTCATAACTTAATTACATTAACAAAATATACCAAAAGAAATAATCTTCCCTTGCTAATTTGGATGTCTCGAGGCTTAGGCTAGATTGTTCTCCTTAACTATGCATCACAAACAAAATGATGTGTTAAGTAAATTGCTTAGTGGTGTAATAGAAATAACTATTGCTTATAGCTATATATGCATATCCATTCTAATAATGTGTATTGGCATCAATAGTAATTATAATGAATATAACTTTACTTATACCATGTATGTTCTTCTTTAAATAAGAAGAAATTAACATTCTCAAATTTATCATGATATGTAAAACACTTAACTTCACATATACATACCACTCATAAGCACAAATAATACAATTTTTATATTCTCATGTAATCTCATGATTTGTATAATTTTAATTGTGTAGAGTGTAAAAATAACAAGTTTACTATAATTAAATTTATAAGATTATTTTTATAATGCCTATCTTAATAAGAATATAAAACCTATGGATAACGGGATAATTATGTGTAGTAGCCCATATTTTAGACATGAACGGCTACTGTAGCAGCTAGAACCATGTAATGGCCTTATGGGACCTGAACAGCTGCATCTGCATAAAAACCTAAGATCATTAAATATAGGTTTCAAGTTAGACTATGAGCTGACCTATAACTAACATTTTAGCATTTAGTGCCTAGTAGCTATTATCTATCCCTAGTTAATTAGTCAACCTATCCATCTTTAAGTTGTTATTCATATAGGCTATTTTTTATTTTTATCATTATAATTTAAACACAAATAATTCATTTTAATACTAATATCATATTATAGACACCTCACTTTTAACCCATAATGATAGCTAGAGATAAGCTCCCAAATAATGGCATAAGCCTTCAGTAAATAGGTCCACATAGACCTATTAGACAAAGTTTGCACAAACCAAATATAAAAACTAGCCCAAAACTTAGCCCACAAAGACCATAGATTGGTGTACTTAAACTTAGTCCGCACAGACTAGTACAAATAAGTTCAGATGGACTTGTTAATAGAGAAAGCCTTTCAAAAGCATATTTCTTCCTATTTAGATTAGGATTCAGAATCTCATTAGGATTCTGACCTCTTTTTGAATGGGAAAAACATTAAAAACTAAGCCTATAAATATTTCTTATGAACCAAGAGAAAAGGGGGCATTAAAACCTATTCTCCTAGTAAGTACATTACATTTTAACATTCAGAATAAAATCTTAAACAAAAAGTACATCCATTTGATCCATTAGCTTTATAAAAAAAAACTTGTTGCTAACTTTCCATAATCTCATGCCATTGTTTAAAGAATATATTCATTCAGGTAATATCTGAGGTCCTTGTCATCTTTTGTGTTGCTTTCATAGGCCTATGATCTTTAGAGATTGATTGTAAGTGAGGCAATTCTTTGTTATTCACACTTTAAATCATAAAGAGTAGGTCATTGTCATAAGAGGTTTCATAGTGTATTATTCATCACTATCATGTTATGTTCATTCTATTATATTAATTTCTATTAAACAAACTTGATTTTAGGCATGATGAGGTCTACATAGACTTAGATTTATTAATTATAAGCATGATAAGGTCTGCACAGACTTATATTTCTTTTATGAAAATGATGAATTAGTTTGCACAGACTCATATCCAGCGAGCATGCCTTAGTATTTTGGATATCCTATTTTAAGTTATGTGATCTTGAATGTTTGCATGCATTAACATAATTATATTATGCATGAAAATACACACTAGCATGTAGAGAAATATCATGTAGTCTGCACAGACTCTCTATCACTAGGGTTATAGTCCGTATGGACCTATGGGTGATAAATTGTCTTATTTTTGTTTAGTTTTGCCTCATTTATATAAGAAATTATTCTTGATTCATAAGCTTTAAATGTATTTGTGTCTTTGTACTTTTTATATATTTCCTGATGTGCTATTAGTTTAACATTATTTATCTTTTGAATTGCAATCTATCTTACTTGCTAGACTTAGGAGCTTAGACAGATATACCTTTTCCTTAATTATAGTCTACATGGACTAAAGCAAGAGCTTCTTAAAGTCCGCACGAACTAAGCGACGCAGAGGCAGGACCATTCTAATTCTTTATTTTATTTCTTTTGGTTATATATTTATTATGTCTTTTTATTTACTTTGGGTCATAATAGTTAGTTAATCAACCTATTTTACATGCCAATTGCTTCACCTTCACATTAAATGATTTTTTTACCTAATTAATTAGTGTTCTCATAATAAAATTATCTTGAGGATTTTCTTAATTAAAAGTCTCATTAATAATGTATTTTAATAAAGGCTAATCTCTTAGAGATGGGAGTTAGGTAATTACTGCCAATTCCTATAGAATTATGAGTAACTATCAGGCCACACTAAAACTAATGAATGACCCACTTTCTAGATGTATAAATATTCTATTGTACCTTTTAATTTTTGTAATTTACTTTTTTTACATGCAAAGGTGACATCATGCTTAAATATAATGTTTGCTTGCTTGCTTGATATGGGACTAATAAATGTTACAATATACATGGACAACATATTATTCGAGCATAAATAAGATATGAAAATTTGAACTGTTCAAGTATAAAAGATCAAAGGTCTTGGTGTAGAGGCCAGGTTATAACTCTACTAACCACTCTTGTCCCTAGTAAAAATATCATAATCTCTATAGTGCTGACTCCACTAGGGACTAAGAAGTTTAATCTAAAAATGCCTAAATAATATGTCATCCAATATTCTAATTTTTATCAATCTCATGTATTGCACTCTTTTGAATTGTGTCCCTATTACCCTAGATGGTGTTGTGAACCATGACCCCATTTTCCACTTAAGAATGGGGAAATGCTAGCATATCCATCACTTATAAGGCTCGTAACTTTGGGTATATGAAAAGGTGAACTAATCGATCGTTATTATTCTTGACTAGAAAGGCCCATTAGGAGGGCCCTCTACTTATGGGAGCCACTAAGCCTTTTGACTAAAGTCATAAGCCTATGTAGTTAAGCTTAGCAACTTTCCCTAGGTTACATGACCCTAAATGATTGCAATTTGCATTATGACTGCTATATGGGCCTATTGCATTTAACCTTATTTATAGTGGGGGCAAGCCCATTGTGCCTTTTATTTGGAATAGGTTCAACCTAATTTCACCTTGAATAAGACTTAAATGTCATAGGTCACTATCCTTACATACGCTTTAAATATGAGAGGTCATTGGGCTTAATTAAGCCCATATGCTAACCTATGTATCCCCTGATAATGCTTAGGTAAGCCCACCTAGGAGAAATGACTAAAACCACTTGTGCGGGTGAAATAAGATTGGAAGGATTATTGCATGTGGTTGTCCTTATTGCATCATGAGCATTCATTGAATATCATGCATCATTTGCATATTACACTATTTATATCATACATACATCACATCTAACTTTTTGTTTTGATAGCCACCATTGATCCTTCACTCACTACATAGCGGAAAAAGAGTAGACAAGTGCCTCAATTGAGTTAGCACAGAAGTACCCATACAACTTAAGTAAGGAACAATATCTGCTGATGAATATATAACCAAAGCTATGTTTATGGAGGCAATGGTTGAAATAGAGAGAAGGATGATGGCAGCTGTTACAAACACCCTATCCAACACACAAAATCCACAAGAGGTGGGACAAACCTCAGGTACCCTTAAAGGTAAAGAGATAGCTTGTGATGCAAAGGATGACCAATCTTTAGACGACGAAGTGCCATAAGTGATTAAGGCCTATAATAGGGTTCCCCCTCATTAGGTAGTAGAGAGTGACCAGTTAAAAAAGTTCAATGAGAAAATAGAGGCTATGTCTCAATTAGTGATTGGGGGCAAAGACATTTACTTAGATGACATCAGTTTAAGGACTAACTGCTTAATACCCCATAAGTTTAAGATGCCCAACCTTAGCAAATTTAATGGAACCTCTAATCCTCACACTCATTTGAAATAATATGTTGTACCTATGAGAGCCACCCATCTGATAAAAGAATAAATCATAAGCCTATTTAGCATGTCTCTTACAGGTCAGGCTCTTGATTGGTATCATTACTAAGAAAAAAGGCTCAAAGAAGATTGGAATAAGTTGGCAAGGGCATTTAACAAACAACATGCTAATAATGCAAGTGTGGAGATCACTTTGAAGGATATAGAGTTGATAAAACAAAAACCAAATGAGAGTTTTTCTAACTGTCTGCAAAGATAGAGGAGAAAATCTTAAAGATGAGAAATAAATTAAAGGACATCTATTAGATTAAGATGTTCATCAAGAATGCCAACAGTTACATGAATAGGGGACTCATTGCTAAAGGTATTACTACTTGGGAATAACTCAAGGACATCGCCATTGATTTAGAAGCAAGTTATCAAAGCAACGGTTATAAGAGAGCAAACAACAACCCTACTTTTGCAAGTGGTAACACTAATGGCACTAGCAAGACAATAAAAGTACATGCAGTCTAAGGTCACAGGTATTCCAATTTAGGTAAGTCTTTATTGTGGTGCTTGAAGAAGCTTATTAAAGAGGGTAAGTTACAACCACTTCCACATCAGCCGTTTAATGGACCATTATCACCCAATCATAGGCATGATTAATATTGTGCTTATCACCAACAAACTAGACATCTCATTGACAATTGCAAACACCTCAAAAGAGCTATCTAAAGCCTTATAGATTCAAAACAAATATCTAATCTTGAAGCCTTATCAAACCTATTACCCAAGCATCACACTTCTTGCCTCCTCAAATCTATACTGCCCTAAAACATGTACTTAGAGAAATCTATAGGTCTAACCAAGCAATTGAAATGGGAGTGAGGGTGAGTGAATCTATCCTTATTACTAGTTTTTGGGATAGTGAGAGTGACCGTGAGGCTAGGGAGAGCAAGAACTTCTTAGATGAATCCTTTGATAAAGATTTCGAAGAGGGTAAGAGAGAACCAATTTGGGTTAAGGGAGAAGAAGTTGAGAGGGTAGAGAAGAATGGTTGGATCTTACTTAAAGAAGAGCCTGAATCTAAAAAGGACAAGTATGAAGAGGTATTAAAGCAATTAAAGAAAACCAAGCTAACATTAGCATATGGGATTTACTAATGTCATCTAAAGACCATAGGCAGAAAGTTATTAAAGCCTTAGGTCAAGTTGTTATATCCATAACAACTACACCTAACAAGCTTGTACAAGTTATGAAGATAGGTAACACAGGCCTTATCACCTTTTCTAACATTGACTTACCTTTAGAAGGGAGAGAGCACAATAAACCTCTCTTTATCAAAGAAAGCTAAAATAAATAGAAAGAAGATAGGATGTGCTATGGTTGATGATAGTTCCTCTTTGTGCATTTTTCTAACCAAAATCTTGTCTGGTTTAGGAATAAAGAAGAAAGATCTGTCACCCTTGAATATCACTATAAAAGATTATGATAACACTAGAAAATAGGCTGAAGAGTCTTTTATAATTAAGGTACAAATAGGGCTAATCATTGATGAGGTCGAATTTACTGTAATAGATATTTTGGCGACTTTTTCTCTCTTATTAGGGAGACCTTGGTTTTAAAAGCTTGGAAAAGTCCTTTCCACCCTACACTATATGATTAAATTCCCATATAAAGGCAATATCATAACCATAAAAGCTAAAGTTGACCATGCCATTTCTACCTTAGCTACTACTAATCAGCCTTTTAATGGGTTTAATGTTATGGGTATTTATAAAGATTACATAGATCCATCTGTATCTAAGATGATGAAGAAGATGGACTTCTTCTCAGGTGTTGGTTTACAGAAGAATTTTCAAGGCATAATTGAACCCCTATAAATGCATACTTAAAAGGTTATGAAGGGATTAGGCTATGATCTAAGAAAAGGAGGGAACCCAAAAAAAGGTAATTGTTTGGGGGATTATTTTGTCAAGTAGAAAAGTGTGAGGTATGATGAGACTCTATAACCTGCCATAATAGAGGGATGCTACAAGCTAGGATTTGAAATCTCTGTTAATGTTGTTAATTGAGAGTTGGGACATCTCACTCAAATTTAGTGGACTGAAAAGTGTTGCTAAAGCCACTAGCTATCGAGGAAGTCTATCCAAGCCTCTATAAAGATGTGCCTAATTTAGATATAGATTCTGATTTATTTTTAAATGAATTGTATCTTTGTGACCTCTTTGAGGTGAACAATATCCTTTCTAATAAAATGAACAACAAATTTGCTTATTTATGTGATCTTTCTCTTGATGGTAATATGTATACAAATGATCATTACATGAGCATTGTTTACATTAATTGCATTAAAACTAAGCCATTTAATCTCGGCACAAATGAACAACTTAGAAATATATTAATCACCAATGATACCAATATCAAGGATAGGAAAAAATTCGAGAGATTATTAAAGAAATATGAAAGAATTTTTGCAAAGAATTATGACCATATACTAGGTGTTAATTGAGAAATTACTGAGCATGCTATCCCAATATATGACCACATAATCCCAGTGTAACAAAAGCTTAGGAGAATGAGACTTAAATAGACAAAAAACATAAAAGAAGAGGTTGCCAAGTTACTTGAAATAAAGTTTATTGAGGAAATTATTTTCCCCACTTGGCTCGCCAACAAAGTCACAGTACCTAAGAAAGATGGAAAGGTTAGGATGTGTGTGGATTATTGGGACCTAAATAAGGCATGTCCAAAGGATGACTTCCCCTTACCTTGCATTAACATATTAGTAGATAGCACAACAATGGTAGCTATGTACTCATTTATTGATGGATTCTTAGGATATAATTAGATTTTAATAAAGGTGATAGACAAATGCCAAAATGCCTTTATAATAGAATGGGGCACATATTTTAAAGAATGTAGGAGCTACCTATCAACTGATGGCCACTAAGCTATTCTATGACATGATACACAAAGAATTTGAAGTCTATATAGATGATATGATGGTAAAATCTACTAAAAGGGAAGAACATTTTAAAGCATTAGAAAAGTTCTTCCAAAGGTTAAACTAATTCAATATGAGTCTTAATCCTAAGAAGTGTGTCTTTAGAGTCATGTCAAGAAAGCTGTTAGGATTTATAGTAAGTAAAAATGGAACTGAAGTAGATCTTGATAAGGTGAAAGCTATTCTAGACATACCTACCCCACAGTAAAAAAAGGAGCTCAAGGGATTCTTAGGTAAAATACAATACATTAGTCAGTTCATATCTAAGCTCACTTCAGTTTGTCAGCCTATATTTAACTTATTACACAAAAGATAGCCAAAGGAGTGGAATGAAGATTGTGAGAAAGCCTTCCAATCTATTAAATGATATTTAACGAATCCTTCTATCCTAAAGTCCCTAAAACCTAAAAAGCCTATGATCCTATATCTGGTAGTAAAGGAATCTTCAGTAGAAGCTTTGATTGTACAAGTAGACGAAATAGGAATAAAAAATGCGGATTATTACTTGAGTAAAAAAATTTCTCTCCTATGAATAAAAATATACACAAGAGGAAAATATCTACTTAGGAGTAATTTAGGTCTCTAATAAGGTACATCATTACTTTTAATCCTATAAGATCGAAGCAATAGCGAAGCATGACCCCCTAAGATATCTATAAAATGCACCTTCATTAGTGGAAAAAATAGGTCACTAGATCTTACTCCTTCAGGAGTTTGATATCTTTTATGTCATCAGAAAGATAATAAAAAGGCCAAGTCATAGTTAAATTCTTAACACAACACCTAATCGGAGGGGGATAAAAAGAGTATGAATTTCTAGATGAACACTTGGGGGTAATATCTCAAGAAGGATGGAAGATGTTCTTCGATAGGGTAGTCAATTAAAAAGGGGTAGGCATCAAAGTTCTAGTCATCAGCCTAGAAGGTGAACAGATGTTCTTAGCTAGAAAATTGGAGTTTCTAGCCACTAATAATGTTACTAAATATAAAGCATGTGTGTATGGTCTTGAAACTCTATATCAGCTAAGGGAAAAGATAGTAAATGTGTATAGGGATTCGATACTAGTCATTCAACAAGTAAGAGGCAATTGGAAAGTCAAGGATAAAAACCTAGGGAAGTATGTTAGGATATTTATAGACCTCACTAAAGGGTTTAATCATTGCACCTTTCATCATATCCCTAGGGAGCAAAACCAAGTAGCCCTTAAGCTACGTATCGACCTTAAGCTAATGGTGCAGTAGATGCAGCTAACAAAAACATCAAGAAAATTTTGCAAAAAATAACTGTTACTTACAAAGATTGGGTGAATATGTTACCTTTTACACTATAGGGATATAGAATGACTATTAGAACATCTAGTCAAGCCATGCCTTATTCACTAATGTATGGGATGGAAACAGTACTACCAATTAAAATTAAAGTCCCTTCACTCAGGGTTGTGTTAGAAATAGGCATACTAAAAGCTAAATAGGCTAGAAGTAGATATGAACAGTTGGCATTGATCGATGAAAAGTGATTGAAGGCTTTTTACCATATGTAATTATATCAAAAGATAATTACTAGGGCTTACAATAAGAAAGTCAAGCCTAGATCCATACAAGAAGGGGACTTAGTGTTAAAACAAACCAAACCATTCTTAATGGATCCTAGGGAAAAGTTTAAACCTAATTAGGAAGGCCCATATTTGGTCAAGAAAGTACTCAAGCATTAAGGCATCAAGATCTTGAATTTAAAGGGCAATGAGTTCTCAAAACCTGTTAACATGGATAAATTGAAGAAATACTTCTATTAAAAAAATTGTCCGCTAAGCTAAAAACACGAATAGGGTAGTTTAGGGAAAAATTAGGACACCTCGATAAGGTCAAAACCTAATAGGTGCCTCATGTAAAAGTTAAGGTATCATGAGAGAAAATGTCTATTCAAGAAAACCTATCGAAGGTTGATTGGTAATGATAGTATTATTTAATGGAAAATTAATATATTCGCCTAGATTAAGTAGCTTAGTTCTAAATGTAGTTAATAGCAAATTTCCATTAAGGTTGAGAAAAATCATACAAGTAATTAAATTCTACATGTGTTGTCTCTTTTTGAAGTTAGAAGTACTATTTTCACTTTTTCTTTTCAACATTAATGTTCTATTGCCTTTAGCTGTACTCAAAATCCATTCTTTGTAATAGTCATCAAAATTAATGGTGCTAGTTGTATGATCGGGTACATCTCTTAAGACAGCATGTTATCTCCACAAGTTAAGAAAAGAATGCGAGAAATGTCATGTCAGAAGTCCTTTTTGAAATCCTAAAGACTCAGAAGGGATCCTTTCTAGTAAGCTAAATTGACGTCAAACTCGAGAGGGAATATAAAAGGTAGCATGCTTTAACTAATAAAAGGAACACAACTAGTATTGGAAAAAGGGAGAAAAATGAGTGATTTTCCACCAAAGACATCTCCATCGTATGGTGCTAATAGTACCAAGCCATATAATCCACTATTCACATGAATCATGTTTTGTTATGAGCTTTCTCTTACAATAATGGTTCGGGGCATATTTCACCCAAATCCTTTCAGGAGGAGGAACAAGTAATCCCAATTTCTCTTATAGCCAAATTTAAAAAAAAGGCTATTAGGTTGGAAAATATGTAAAGGACCACCTAAGCAAAAATTAGGCAAACCCACTAGTGCAAAAACCTTTACAAGCATACTAGGGAAGAGTTAGGGTGCAAAGAAAATAAAAGTTAGAGGGAAAACCTATAATGGGCTCTCTAAGCATACCTATACGAGGAGTGGACTCCCGATGACAAAATTAATATCCCTTTTCTTTAGAGCATCTAATCCTCGAATGGTTTCAGCTAGGAAAACACCAAACAGGTTATAGCTAGAGTATATTTCAATTAGAAGTTGAAGAGTCTTAAAATCACAAGGCTCATCCTTAGAAGTAACAAGAAGCCTATTGCCAAGGATATACAATAATATACACTTCACCCATTTCATAAAATTAACGAGAAACTAGTAAGCATGGTATAAAATTGCTCATAAAGAAATTAGGCTAACATCTGGCACCACTTTTTGAGCCATAATGGGAGAAAGGTCCAAAGCAAGGACAATTTCTATAAGATAATGGTCCTCAAAAGAAGGCAAGGCTAAAGGACCATCTGGAGTGATTTTATAGTCTAAAATAGTAGTGAACTCTTACAAAGTTAGGGTATTCTCTTGGTGATTGCAAATGAATACATGAAAAATAGGGTCCTAATACCACACAACCGTATTCAAAAATTATGGTTAATAAGTACTTTCCTCAAGAATCTAAGGGAAGAAAAGCGAGCAAGGGTAGAAGAAGTCCAAGAGGCCTTTTGTTCCAAGATCTTAGATAAATTTTGACTAAAGGAAGACATGATGGGAGCGGGTCTTAGAAGATGAACAGTGGGGTATTTATAACCCAAAACCCTACTATTCCTTCTCTTAAAAGGACTAGGAATCCAAAACACATGAGGAGGTCCGCATAGACCTAGTAATATAAAGATGGTGTCAAAGTCTACACAGACTAAAATGGCATGTCTACGACTATATTGGTTTCTTTTCTAGGATCTTGTGTTGTCAATGTCCGCATAGATTAGTATATTTTAGGTCCGTATGGACTAGTACATTTTAGGTTTGCACAGACTTATACTCATTATAAAGAATGGATTGTAATGGATGAAAAAAAGAATTCATGTACTATTTCATAGACAAACATACTTAAAGAGCAAATGTATCTCAAAGTAAAGTTGAAATTGTATATACATAAAATCTGGAGTTTAAAGTTTTAGGAATAGAGGGGTAGAGCAACTCATACTTCAAAATAAAAAAAAGGTAGAGAAGAATAGTGCTATCCATCCTATTCTTCAGCATCATCCTTTTCCTCCGTGTCTTTATCACCAGAGGAGATCACCAACTTCTCTACAACCTTGAAGGCCCTCAACTTCCTCTGGGCCTCATGAAGGGCAGCAACCCTCCTTGATAGTTCACTCTATAAAAGAGTGAAGGATTAATGTATGACATATGTAACATACATAATTGCATAAAATTAACCATGGCAAGAAAATTGCTCACAACAAAGACTTGGGTTTCATCGATCATGGCTCTTTTAAAGGCCTCCACCATAGGAGCAACTCTCTATGGGAGCTCTCTTCACTTGATAAGAAA
>CANXYI011019273.1:0-10770 GCA_948208565.1 Hura crepitans
GTAGGGTTGAAACACTATGTTTATTATATTTATTAAAGCTATTGGGGCATTAGTGAGGCCAAATGGCATCATTAAGAACTCATAATACCTGTATCGAGTCTCGAAAGCAATTTCAAGAATATTAGCTTCTTTGATCCATAACTAGTGATACCCAGATCTCGAATCAATCTTGTAAAACACACCTACACCTCTCAACTAGTCAAAAAGATCAACAATCCTAGGTAAGGGATATTTGTTCTTCACTATCACTTTATTTAGCTATCTATAATCAATATATAACTAAAGTGACCCATTTTTCTTTTTCACCAATATTATAGGTGCTCCCCAAGGAGAAATACTAGCTCTGATAAACCTTTTGTCTAATAAATCTTACAACTACAACTTCAGTTCTTTTAACTCAATAGGTGCCATTCTATAAGGGGTAATGGATATAGGAGTTATACTAGGATATACCTCAAACTCAAAATCAAGCTCTCTCTATGGAGGCAACTAAGGCAACTTATCAAAGAACACATTAGGAAATTTGAAAACTATTGAGATCTATTCAAGAATTAGGATGGAAGTATTAATGTCAATGACAAGTGCTAAGTGGGCTTTGCATCCTTTTCAAATGAGTTTCCTTGCTGTAATAGCTGAGATAAGATTATTCAGGAGGTGTCTCTTACCTATAACTATCATTGCCTATCCCTCTATAGTTTAGAGGGTCAGCTTCTTATGTTTACAATCCACTATAACCTAATGTTCAGACAACCAACCCATTGCTAAAATCACATCAAATTAATGGAAAGGCAACGACATCAAATCCAAAGGAAATAGACATTTCTAGATTACTAAGGGACACTGCCTATACACTCAGTTCACATTCGTACTCTATCTTATAGGATTATTCACTTGAATGTCTATGTTTACATGCTCAAATTTCGATCCTTTATCATGTGCTTATGTGGTGCATACAACAAAATGTGTTGATCTTAGGTCTATCAATGCACAAAAATAAAGCATTAAATAAGTGAAACATACTAGTAATGACATCTAGGGTTGCTACTTCTTCCTAGGCCCTGATATCATATTACTTTGCTGGTGCACGGGCTTTTAATCTTATCCCCTAACTGACACTAGGTTGATTCCCTCTGCCTTGGCTCTATTCTCTACTCTAAGATACTGCTACAGATGCCTGAGTATAGGCACCCTCTAGCTATCTCTGAGAACACTCTCTTTGATAATGGTCTCAAGCACCACAAGTAAAGTATTCTCTCTTTCTACTCAACCAAACTTGCCCCTAGTGTCTCTTATTAAAAGTATTGCAAGTCGAGGGTCTATTCTTGTTACCTGCTAGTCCTGGAGCACTAATAGCTTATGGATGTTGTCAAGTCTAACTATAGAAGCCTGCCTAAATCTCTGAGATTGTGTCTACCTCTATTCATGGTGCACTGATTAAGACTATGACTGTGCTTCTCTTCTTTTCTTATGACCACTTGAGGCTATACTATACTGCCCAACAGTAAACTATCTTTTCCCCTAAAAAAAGTCCCTCTTTTCTTATACCAACTCTTCCATATCATATATAGATGCTACTAACACTGCAAAGTTTGTAACCCTTAGTTTAGCTATCTACATCCTCAAGTCTACATTCAAGCCTTTTAGAAATCTCTTACACTTCTGCTCTTTATTAGGAATGAACTCCTTAGCATATCTTATTAGTCTGGTAAAATCCTTCACATACTCTGACACTGTTTTCCTATTTAGTATGAGATCTAGGAACTCCTATTTCTTCTTATCCTTGTATAAATCTAGAATGTGCCTTTTTCTAAAATTTATTAAGAAGAACTCTTAAGTGAGATCTGTTACTGCCTTTCTCTTCTTAATAGTATTCCACCAATGAAATGCTTCTTCCTAAAATAGAGAAGTTGTACACCTCAAGCTCTCTTCCTCTGAACACTCAAGTTGTTTTAGAATTTTAAAGGTTCTCTCCAATAAGTACTCTACTCATGCTACATCATTCTCCTTTGTACCCTAAAAATCTACAGCTTTTATCTTTTTAATCCTATCTAAAGATGTCCTCTATAAAGGAGTTGGTAGTGGTAGAGGTATTAGAGCTGGTGGAGGAGGTGGAACATTAGCTATAGAAGTATGTCTGAGTAAATCCACTATCTATTGTAATAGTTTCGAGGATTCTCATGTCTGTGGTTATACTTGTGGCTATGGCTGCTATGTAGCTTCACTGGGTTCTACTATGGCTGAACTACTGGCTCCCCCCTAAATTGTTGTAGGGGCATAACTAGCCACTTCCTCTCCCTAGTCTTTAGGTATCTAATCACTCATCTAGATTAACTACAAAAAGAAATAGAACCTCTTAGCCTCTTAGCAGTGTAACAGTTTAGAGAAAATAACCTTAGACATTGGCACTCATGTAAGACACTTAGGAACATATAACCTATGCTTCGATACCACCTAATATGGCATCCCTTATCAGACTACCTAAGAAATTCGATAGGAGATGCACTTCCTACTAGGTGTGCACTCCTTAACATTTATAGGTTTTTTTAAAACTCTATCATATATTTCTTAGTTTTTAAATCTAACACTTACACATGTTTATATGTGGTATGATAGAACTAGAAACCCTATTTTACAAACATTCTACAAGTTACAAAAAATTAGGCAACACAACGACTACTTGGGTGATGTGCAAAAATTTTTTTCACATGTAAAAGCACTTCTAATATCAACAGTATCATTCTACCTCCTTTTAGAGCCTTCTAGTCCACCAATCAACATCATCACACAATAATAAACACATTAAAATCACATAGGGCCTCAAGCCCACAATTATCAAAAATCATAAAAGCAAGCCATTCAGAAGAACCATTTGCTTATATATATTACACCTATCCTTTTTAAATATAGACATAACCAGCCTTTAAGCATGCTAAACACATAACCTACAGTGTTCAAATGAGTGCTACTTAACAAAATAAAGGCAAAAGACTCTATATACCCTTTAAAATCTATACTACTACACTGCATGATCTCCGAGCCTAGACTGCTTATCTTTACAAACTATGCACCAAAACACTAGTACGTGGGGTATAAAACTCAGTGGTGAATTTAATATATTTAAAATATGTAATATTAAATGTGCATATGCAATAAAAATATGATAGTCAATATGCAGTGTGCGGATGGTATATCAGTTAATTTATGCACTCTAAGTGATTTGCCACATTTTCCCAATAATTACCATAATGCCACTATGATAATTTCAATTAATTATTTAGTAAATTACGATCAATCAATTTTGTATATTAATTCAATTTAAATTAATATGCCAAACTAGATAGACTACACCTAAGGCACTGACTAAGATGGAGCTGACAAGCTATGCAATGGTTCACATTTTAGACCTCGATCGCTACACCTACTTGGTATGATGATAGGGATCAACTCACTTAAAACTCTCAATACTAGATAAGAGATAGTAGGAATTAGTCCATAGGCCTCCTAATATGTCAAACAACTCAACCACTAATCATATTATGGATAACAAAGATCAATCTATATCCAAAAATCACAGCAAGAAACTTCAATAGATAGTAAGGATCAATCCGTAAAACCTCCCAATATCCAGATAATCATCAATATGAAACACTTTAAAAGGATGACAAGGATTAGTTCGTAGACCTCCAAATATAAAGAAAATCATAGTAATTATTTAGTAACTACTAATCCTTAAGAAAATCAATCTATCTAGTGGATGTCTAACTAATGGGCCATCTAACCTTATTTTATGTCTATTTATTTACTGATCATCATATTATAATATTTAAAAGTGAAAAATAGACAATAATAACTTTATTTTGATAGTCAAAATTTGACCTGGACAGTTATAGGTCATTTTTGGTCCTATTGGATAGCTACAGGTCAATTATTCTAAGTCATTTTAGGTTACTTTCTAAGGCATAATTAAGTTCACATCATGTCTAGTGTAAGCCATTATTTTAAACCCAATACTATCCATGTTCAAAACCATTCTTAGTGCTTAAATTTTTAGGTCATTTTATTAGATACTTATAGGTCATATTCATATTTTGCATAGGCCATTATAGGTTCAAAATAGGTTTTTTCATGTCATTTTCCTGTGCCAATTGGACCTATTTTCATCCATTGCCATAGGTTTAAGGCCATACTCAATAACACATACCAAATGGCCATAAAAGAGGTTTCAAACTTATGTCATATAAACCTCACAAAATGTTCATAACTTAGGTCACATTACAAGCCATTTAAAGTCTCATTTTAAGGTCAATTTTACTAAGTCATTTTAAGCCACTTTTAAGTCCCTTTTTTAACTACACTTTAACCTTAAATGTCTTACCAACACTTATCAATTTTCATATCTCATTATGCACACATATTCGCCTATCCTAGGACAAGTTCACATTACACAATTTGTGCCAAGTATGCTATGCCATAACATGTTTATCATGCAAAATTTTTCACACATACCTCTCAGCCAATACTTGCCAATGGCTATATACATACTTTCCATCACATTTAATCACACATTCACATAAAATGCCATCATTTAAGCATGCATATACACACACTATGCACATATCATACAAATTAAGCCATGGCATGCCTTGTACATGCCTTAGCCACACTAAACACACACACAAGACTTTTTCACCAAATTCACTACATATACCAATAATGTCATCCCTAACATGCCAATTCCCATTCAATGTGTCATGTTAACTTGCCATACACCTAGGTTACATCTCAAGGCAACCTCTTAGCCAACTACGGCATATTGTTAACACTTCCATTTCTCACTATACATATGCAAAATTCTTACATTTCTTAATCAAACACACTAGAAACCATCACATTTCCACCTAATTCATGCCATACACTTAACACACACATATACATACTAACCTCTCAACCAAAGTGAGGCTATAACCATTTCTTCATTCTTTCCACCAATTCAACATGCATATCATTCTTTAACATGGTATAAAACTTAATGTAAACATATCACACCATTATATACTCATTAACTATAGACACCTCATCCTTATCTAATGATGATAGCCAGAGATAGACCCTCAAGCATGGCATAGGCCTTTAGAAAATAGGTCTGCACAGACCTATTAAACAATATTTGCATGGACTAAATACAAAAACTAGGATAAAACTTAGCCCATAAAGCCTATGGACTAGTGTACTAAAACTTAGTCCATGTAGACTAGTATTAACAAGTCCGCATAGACTTGTCAATGAAAAAAGCTTTTCAGAGGAAAAATTTCTCCTATTTAGTTTAGGATTTAGAACCTTATTAGGGTTGGGACTTCTTTTTGAATGGGAAGAACCTAAAATATAAATACTTCTTTTTAACAAAAGAGAATAGAGAGGCTAAACAATATACTTTTCTTAGTGCACACATCAGATTGGAGCATTTAGAAATAATTACACATCCATCCAACCAATTAATCCTTATTTTCCTTTTAAGTTTCCACACGTTTGTGCTATTGCTTAAAGAGAACATTTATTCAGGTAATATCTAAGACCATCATAACCTTCTTACTACTTTCATAGGCTTATGATCTCTGAAGTTTATTGTATGTGAGGCAATACTTTGTATCCCTACTTTAGATCATAAGGAGTAGGTTGTTGTTATGAGAAGTGCACTAGCATAATAGTCATTATTGTCATGATATGTCTATTTTGTTATGTTAATCTATATTAAATAGACTTGATTGCGAGCATGGTGAGGTCTACACAGACTTAGATTTATTAATTATGAGCATGTTAAAGTCTACATAGACTTATATTATTTGTATGAATGTGATGAGTTAGTCCATACAAATGTACACCTAGTAAACATGAATTAGTGTTTTGAATGACTCATCATAAGCCATGTAATCTTTTTTGTTTACACATATTAACATAATTACATTGTGCATGAAAATACACATTGGCATTTAAGGAATTATCATGTGGTTTGCATAGACCCCTTATCACGAGGGCTGTAGTCCACACGAACTTATAGGTGACAAATGGTATTACTTTTATTTAGTTGGCCCTGTTTATGCAAATAATTGTTTTTGATTTATAAGTTTTAAATGTGTTTACATCTTTATCCTTTTTATGTCATCCTTCATATGCTTTTGATTTAACATTCTTTGAATTTGTCATTTTTTGAGTCGTGATTGGATTTGCTCACTAGACTGAGAGTTAGGGCAAACCTGACCTTTCCTTTGAGATAGTCCACATAAACTATGGCTAGACCTTTATAAGGTCTGCACGGAATATACCTATTATGTATTTTAGTTCATTTTGGGCTATAATAGTTAGTAAATAACTTTTTTTACACGTCAACTACTTAACTTTCACATTAAATAGTTTTATACATATTTAATTGGTATTTTCTTAAATAAAGTGGTTTTAAGTTTTCTTTAATCAAAAGTCACATGAAAAATGCATTTCAAAAAAAGGCCAATCTCTTAGAGATGGGAGTTAGACAATTACCACCAATTCTTATGGAATTACCGGTAATTGTCAGGTTAAATACCAAATAATCTATAACCCACTTTCTAAATGTACAATTTACTTCGTGGTATTCTTTAAATATCACAACTTACTTTCTTTACATGAAAAGGTGATATAATTATTTTAAACATGATGCATGCTTAATTGATAAGGGACTAATAAATGTTACAATATACATAGATAACATATTATTAGGGTATAAATAAGATCTAAAATTTTGAACCTTTCTAGTATAAAATATCAGAGGTCCTAGTGTAGAGGCTAGGTGGCAACTCCACTAAACCACTATTATCCCCAATAAAAATATCATAATCTCTATAGTGGTGACTCTACTAAAGACTGAGAAATTTAAATCTAAAAGTTCCTAAATAATATGTCATCCAAATATTCGAATTTTTATCAGTCTCATACATTGCACTCTCTTAAATTGTGTCCCTCTTACCATGGATGGTGTTGTGAACCATGACCCTATTTTTCACTCAAGAATGGGGAAATGATAGCATATTCATCACTCATGAGCCTTATACCTTCGGGTATATAAAAAGGTGAACTAATCGATCATTAGTATCCTTGATTGGAAAGACTCGTTAGGAGGGACCTTTGCTTATAAGAGCCATAAGCCCTTTTGACTGAACCATGAGCTCATATAGTCAAACTTAGCAACTTCCCCTAGGTTGTATGACCCTAAGAGATTGTGATTGCATTATGATTGCTAAGTTGGCATATTGCATTTAACCTTATTTAAAGTGGGGGCAAGCCTATTATGCCTTTTATCCTAGATTGGCCTAACTTAACTTCACATCTAACAAGACATTGCCATTGTATTCATTTAGCTTTAAATAAATAAGAGGTCATTAGGCCTAATTAAGCCTATGTTCAAACCAATGTATCCCTCAATGATGCTTAGGTAAGCCCACTTAGGAAAGATAACTAAAACCATGAGTATGGGTCAGATAAGGTTGGAAGGGATATTACATGTGGTTGTCTTTGCTACATCACGAGCATGCATTGCATATCATGCATCATTCACATCTTTGCATTGTTTATATTGTATATGCATCACATCTAACCTTCTATTTTGATAGCCACCATTGATCTTTCACTCATTGTATAGTGGAAAAGAGTAACCAAGTGCCTCAACCGAGTTAGCATAAAAGTACCCATACAACCTAAGTGAAAAACCATGTCTACTGATGAATACATGACCAAAGCCATGTTCATGGAGGAAATAGCTAAAATGGAAAAAAGGATGATGGCAATTGTTACAAATGCTCCATCCAACATACAGAATCCACAAGAAGTGGGATAAACTTTAGGTACATATAAGGGTAAGGAGATAGTGGGTGATGCAAAAGATGACCAATCTTCTGAAGATGAAGTGCCACAAGTGGTTAAGGCCTACAACAGGGTACCTCCTCTTAAGGCAGCAGAGAATGACCAGCAAAAAAAAGTTAAATGAGAAAATAGAGGCTATGTCTCTATTAGAGACTAGGGGTAAGCACATCGACTTGGATGACATCAGTTTAAGACCTGACCGCTCTATGCCTCATAAGTTCAAAATGCCTAACCTTATAAAATTTAATAAGACCTTCGATCCTCGCACCCATTTGAAGTAATATGCTATAGCCATGAGAGCTACCCATCTAATAAAAGAATAAATTGTAAGCTTGTTTAGCATGTCTCTTATAGGCCAAGCTCTGGATTGGTATCAATACCAAGAAATAAGGGTAAAAAAAAGATTAGAATGAGTTGGCAAGGGCATTCAATAAGTAATATGCTAATAATACTAGTGTAGAGATCACTTTAAAGGATTTTGAGCTAATAAAATAGAAACTGAATGAGAGTTTTTCTAACTACCTATAGAGGTAGAGGGAAAAGATCCTAAAGATGAGAAATAAGCTGAAAAAGATTGACTAGATTAAGGTGCTCATCAGGAAGGCCAATAGTTATATGAATAGTGGGCTCATTACTAAGGGCATTACTACTTGGGAGCAACTTAAAGATATCACCATTGACCTTGAAGTGGGTTATCAAATAAGGGGTACAAGAGAGCAAATAATAACCCCACTTTTGTAAGTGGTAATACTAAAGCCTCTACCAAAATAGCTAAAGTGCATGCAGTTCAAGGTCGCAGGTATTCTAACTTGGGTAAGTCCTTATTGTGGTGTCTGAAAAAGCTCACTAAAGAGGGGAAGTTACATCCACTTCCACACTAGCCATTTAATAGACCATTACTGCTTAATCATAGGTATGATTAATATTGTGCTTATCACCAACAAATCAAGCACCTCACTAACAATTGCAAACAACTCAGAAGAGCTATCTAAGATCTTATTACTTCAAAATAAATCCCTTATCCTAAAACCTCATCAAGCCTATTACCTAAATACCATGCTTCTTGCCTCCTTAAATTTAGATTACTTAAAGAATATGTACTCAAAGAAATCTATAGGTCCGACCTAGCTATAGAAATAGGAGTGAGGGTGAGTGAATCTATCCTTTTGATTGGTTTCTGGGATAGTGAGAGTGACCGTGAGGTCGGGGAGAGCAAGATTTTCTTGGATGAATCCTCTGATGAGGATTTTAAAGAGGGTAAGAGAGAACCTATTCAAGTTAAAGGAGAAGTAATTGAGAGGGCAGAGAAAAATGGGCAGATCATGCTTGAAAAAGAGCCTGAACGTAAAGAGGACAAGCATGAAAAGGTGCTGAAGAAATTAAAGAAAACTTAGGCTAACATTAGTATATGGGACCTACTAATATCATCCAAAGACCATAGGTAGAAAGTGGTTGAAGCCTTAAGTCAAGTAGTTGTTTCCACAACAACTACCTTGGATGAACTCGTACAAGTAATGAAGATAGGCAACACAAATCTCATTACCTTCTCTAACACTGACTTACCTTTAGAAGGGAGAGATCATAATAAACCCCTTTTTATCAAAGCTAAAGTAAGCATACAGAAGATGGGATGTGCCATAGTAGATGATGGTTCTTCACTTTGTGTCTGTCCTGCCAAAATCTTGTTTGGTTTAGGGATCAAGAAAGAAGATTTATCACCTTCAAGTATCACCATAAAAACTTATAATGACACTAAAAGGCAGGCTGAAGGGTATTATAAAGTCAAGGTACAAGTGGGGCTAGTCATTGATGAAATTAAATATATTGTGATAGATATCCCAGCCACTTTTTCTATCTTATTAGGAAGGCCTTAGTTTCACAAGCTCCGAAGAGTCCCCTTAACCCTACATTAGATGATTAAATTCCTGCATAAGGGCAACATTGTAACCATAAAAGCTGAAGTTGATCATGCAGTTTCCACTTTAGTTATTGCTAATCAGCCTTTTACTGGGTTTCATGTTATGAGTATTTATGAAAATTGTATGGATCCATTTATATCTAAGATAATGAGAAGAATGGACTTCTTCCTGGGTGGTAGTTTAGGGAAGAACTTGTAAGGCATAACCAAACCTCTATAGATATGTAGATGCCCATTTTTGTTTGACTTTAAAGAAAATAAGGAAGGTAAGTGATTACATGTCGCTCATTAAAATAATAGGTATTACATTTGATAGATATATTTATATTATTTAAATCTATTGCATGTTTTGATTATTACAGCGATATGAAAAATGATATAATGGTATGAGTTTGTTAATACAAACATGCTCATATTAGAATTTAAGAATGTATTATAATAAATAATTATAATCATGGTAAAATTAATTACCGTAAATAAAATTAAATTACAATAAATAAAAAAGGAAAAAGAGAAATCAATAATAAAATATTGGCATAGGTTGAAAAATGACTAATGAAAAAAAGAATAATAAATTAATAACTAATTAAAATAAAATTGAAATTAATAATTACAAATTAACAACTAATTAAAATAAAATTGAAAGTAATAATTACAAATTAATAACTAATAACTACAAATGAGAATAAAATTAAAATTAATTACAACAAATTAATAATTACAAATTGGAATAAAAGAAAATTAAATACAAAAAAAAGAGAGGTTGCAAATAGGCTGCTGGGCTTAAAACAGCCCACAGAGCACAGCAGCCCACTACAAGACCAATTCCAACCCTTTGCAGTCCATTACAGCAGCCTACAATCCATTACAGTAGTAATTCTGCAGCCCACCAGTAGCCCAAATGCAGGCCTAGCCCACTCCAGAAAGCCTCCACCTACAAAGAAAAATAGAGAAATAGGGGG
>CANXYI011019294.1:0-11444 GCA_948208565.1 Hura crepitans
CTTTTCCTATGATGAGTCTAAAAGGAGAATGATCCCAATAACAAAACATTTACTGACTCATACATGCATACATACATCATAAATAATAGGTTCACTCATACTACCCATTTTTGCTTTCCTTCATTCACACATTCATCATACAAAAGATGCATCCATTGTTCAACATACACCATCTTTCATCTGCCATCACCATTCATACATCATAAAAAATGATTCATTCATTCAATCACCTAAACAAAAGTCATAATCATATCTTACATGCATCCACCATTCATTCAAATTCCTCATTCATTTAGAAGAAAAAAAACAAAGGCAAATGCATCATTATGCATACCTTGTCACATTCCTTCATCTAAAAAAGATTAGGAACTAATACCTATCATTACATTCATCATTCAACACTCAGTCAAAACATACATGAATAGATTAAGAGCTATCACACATGTCATAAACACCCAATCATTTTATTTGTTCACAAAATCACATTATCCACACTTTCCTTATGCATGAAAAGTATGCATCCTTTATTTCCATGTTTCTAATGCTTAAATCATGCATAATTCATCATACTTTTCCTATGCATGAAAGCATGCATAATTCATCATACTTTTCCTATGTGTAAAAGCATGCATCATTCATCATACTTTTTCTTATGCATGAAAAGCATGCATCCTTTGTATCCATATTTCCCACGCATGAAAAGCATGCATCCATTGTTCATAGATCATTTATACATGATTCCCTATACATGAAAATCATACATCTCTTGTTCATAGATCATCTATACTTGATTTCTATGTGCATGAAAACATGCATCATTATCCATGATTCCCCATGCATGAAAAGCATGCATCTATTGTTCATACATCATCTATACATGATTCCTCTATGCATGAAAACATGCATCATTATGCATGATTCCCCATGCATAAAAAGCATGCATCCATTGTTCAAACATCATCTATACATGATTCCTCTATGCATGAAAACATACATCATTATCCATGATTCCTCATGCATTAAAAGCATGCATCTATTGTTCATAGATCATCTATACATGATTTCTCATGCATAAAAGCATGCACCTATTTGTCATTCATTCAACATCATTTATATCCCCACTTTCCTATACATAAAAGCATGCATCAATTTATCATACTTTCCCTATGCATGAAAAGCATACATCACTTATCCATATTTTCTTGTGTATGAAAAGCATATACCCACACTTTCCTATGCATAAAAAGCATGTATCATCAATGTTTTCCTTTTCATGAAAACATGCATCTCTTATCCATATTTTCCTATGGATAAAAACCACGCATCATCCCCATGTTTTTCTTTGCATAAAAAGCATGCCTCATTCATCATACTTTCCTATGCATGAAATGATGCATCATTTATACTTTCTTTATGCATAAAAAGCGTGCATCCTTTGCTTCTATGTTTCATATTCATGAAAGCATGCATCATTTATACTTTCTTATAAATGAAAAGCATGCATCCTCTGTTTATATATTCCTCATGCAAGAAAAACATGCATCATTTGTTTCCATATTTCATATGCCTATGCATGAAAGCATGCATTACTCATCTCAGTACTTTCCTTATGTATGAAAAGTATCTTTGCCTCCATGTTTTCCTATGCATGAAAAGCATGCATCATCTCTATGTTTTCCTATGTATGAAAGCATGCATCACTTATCCATGTTTTCTTATGTATGAAAAGCATGCATCATTCCTATGTTTTCCTTTGCATGAAAAGCATGCTTCATTTATCATACTTTCCCTTACATGTAAAAGGCATGCATTATTCTAAATTACCAACATATTTTCCTATGTGAGAACATGCATTTTCCACACACATTAACCATATATCAAGCAAGCAAAAAACTCATGAAGCTACCAAATGGTGTAAAGAACAAAGCCGTCGAATGGTGCAAATGACAAAGCCACTAAATGGTATGAAGGATAAAGTCGCTGAATGGTGCGAATGACTAAGCCATCAAATGGTGCAAATAACCAAGCCACTAAATGGTGCAAAGAATGAAATCACCAAATGGTGTGAATGACCAAGCCACTAAATGGTGCAAAAGAGAAATCTGCCAAATGGTGCGAAGAACGAAGCCACTGAATGGTGTGAATGACAAAGCCACTGAATGGTGCAAAGAATAAAGCTGACAAATGGTGCGAATGACTAAGCCATCGAATGGTACAAATGACTAAGCCACTAAATGGTGCAAAGAATAAAGTTGTCGAATGGTGTGAATGACCAAGCCATCGAATGGTGCAAAGGACAAAGCTACCAAATGGTGTGAAGAATGAAGCTGCCGAATGGTGGAAAGGATAAATCTGCCAAATGGTGTTAAGGACCAAGCCACCGAATGGTGCGAATGACCAAGCCATTGAATGGTACAAAGGATAAAGCTGCCAAATGGTGCAAGGGAAAGTTTGATTGTAAAGGTACGAGAAAACAACTTATATCATGCAGACATGATAACCATAAGCTTGGATCATAAAAATGTGAACACAACAAGACTTTAAATATGTACTTTAATGTGTATTGTTACTATAGCATTTCACAGCACACACAAAAGTGGGGGTAACTTTAGACACCTAGATTTTAGGTCTAGGACTCTCTTAAGTATTCGAACTTTGACCCGACCCAAAAAGCTCACAGTGCGACCTGAAATGTGAAAAAAAAGGAATCTATGGTAAAAATAGAGGGCTTAGCCTAAGCCCAAAGGCCTACACTAATTCCAATAGGGGTGTAGGGATAAAGCCCCCACGTTATAGACCTATTCACTTTTTTTGGCCTATGATGATAACCAAAGATAAGTTCAAGCAACAAGGCAAGTAACCTAAAACCCAAGTTTGCGTGGACCAACATGGCACAAGTCCACACGAACTTAATGCTATGAGGTCTACATGAATAAGCCAATGTCCAAGTTTACATAAACTAACCCAACCTGGCCTAAAGCCCACGAACTAGTAAGAAAACCATGCTTAAGTCTGTGCAAACTAAGCTGTACAAGTTTGCATGGACCAACCGATATAAAACATCTAGAAGTGTAGAATTCCTATTTAGGCACTGAATCCTATTCCTAGAAGGATTCTACCACCCCTAGATGGAAAACCTTTAAACCTAAGCTTATAAATACCCACTTTGAGGTATGATCAAGAGGGGAGTCTTAATAGATCAAAAGGGAGTCTCAATAAAATCAAGGAGGAGAACCTAAGGAAAAGGCTAAGAATTAGAATTACAACAGCTAATAACCCCTTGAGGAATCACTCTACTTTCCAAATTAGCCCACACACAAAAATCTATTCTTCTAAACCACTACACTTTGCCTTATTGCTTAGTGCTCACTTCAAGGTAAGATCTGAGGCTCCTTCCATCATATTCATTCATTTATTTATGTTATTTGTTGTAACTAATGATCTCCCATGATTAATTGTCATGCGAGATGGTTCTATGTAATCTCCATGACAATTATAGGAGTAGGTTAACCTCTCAAATCAATTTAAGAATGTTCTAATTGTTCATGGTAATTTGTAATCACACTTAGATTTTAAAACTAATGACTAAGTTTGCACGGACCTATTTTAATTGATAGAAGGTCTGCACAGACCTATTAATTGAATATGTATGTGGTAAAAGGTTTGCACAGACTTATAAATTGAATGTATGATAACAGTATCATGTTTGCTTTGTCTATTATATTTTAACATATTCTATTCACCATGTTAGCATGCCCTTATATCTATATCATATTTTATGATCATTTTATCTGACATTGTTATCAAGTCCTCATAGACCACTATTTGGTGTTATTAATCTCTTTTTTTAAGTTGTATGTAAGTGACCCTTCTCACTAGAGTAGAGGTCCGAACGGACTTAATTTCATTTATGCAGTAGCCCACTTGGACTAATGTTAGAGCCTTATAGAGTCCGTACGGACCAATCGACATATGGACAACACCATTCTAATGCTTTGGATTATTTCTTTTGGTTTTGTACTATTTACACTTCATTGCTTACTTTGGGGTTGTAATAACTAGTAAATAACTTGTTTTACACGCTAAAACCTAACTTTCACATCAAAAAATTTTATACATAATTAAATAGTGTTTTCCTTGACAAAATGGATTCGTATTTTCATAATCAAAAGTAACATGAAAAATGTATTTTAATAAAGGCTAATCTCTTAGACATGGTAGTTAGGCAATTACCACCAATTCTTATAGAATTATGTTTAATTGTCAGGTTAAATAACAACTAATCAATAACCCACTTTTTGGATGTACAAATATGTTAGTTAAATATTGCACTTTACTTTCTTTACATGAAAAGGTGACATAAATACTTTAAATACAAATGCATGCTTGATTGAAAAAGGATTTGATAAATGTTACAATATACAAGAAGGCATATTATTAGGGCAGAAATAAGAACTAAATGCTAAACCTTTCTGGTACAGAAGATTAAAGGTCCTAGTGTAGAGGCCAGGTGGCGACTCCACTAACCACTCTCATCCCTAGTAAAAATATCATAATCTTTATAATAAGAATGGAATATTATTGGCTAATAATGGAAATGGATTATAGTAACTTTATCAAGAAATATCACAAGTGCTAGATCTATGCCAATCTAAGCCACTTACCACCAATGGAGTTAATAAGCTTTTTTTCTTCGTAGCCCTTTTTTGTTTAGGGAATTGACATCATAAAAGAGATAAGGCCTTCTGTAGTGAGAAATCATAGATACATCATTATGGCCATTGACAACTTTTCAAAGTTAGTGAAGTTAAATCTTTTAATAAATTAGGGGCAAAATAAATGATTAAATTTATTAAAAGAAATACCATTTGTAGGTATAGGCTACCACAATAGGTGATTTTAGATAATGGAGTATAATTCAAAGGTGAAACTAAATAGCTCCTACAGAAGTAAGGGATTGAGTACTATGAATATTCCTCTTATAGGCCTCCAATTGACAATGAAGCCAAAGCAACCAACAAAAATATTAAAAAATTGCAAAAAGTTATTGTGACTTATAAAGATTGGGCAAAAATGTTGCATTCACACTTTAAGGTTATAGAAGGACTATTAAAACTTCAGTGAGTGCCATATAATACTCATTGGTTTATAGGAAGGAAGCTATATTACCAATAGAAATAGAGGTCCCATCATTGAGGGTAGTCTTAAAAGAAAAGTTACTAAAAGTTGAATAGGCACAAGCTAAATATGAATAATTTATGTTAATCAATAAGAAATGAATGAAGTCTTTGCATCATATGTAACTGTATCAAAGAAGCTTGCTAAGGCCTACAATAAGAAAGTCAAATCATGTTCTAGAAGGTGACCTCATCCTAAAGCAAATGAAGCTTTTACTAACAAACCCCAGAAGGAAGTTCAAGCCTAATTAGGAAGGCCCATTAATAGTGAAGAAAGCAGTAAGGCATGAGGGTGTCAAAATTTCATATTTGAAAGGTAAAGAATTTTCAAAACCCATGAACATAGACAATTTAAAATAATACTTTTTCCAAAAAAAAAAGATTGCTAAGTTGAGAACCCCTAAAAGGGAGGCTTAGGCAAAAGTTAAGACATTTCGATAAGGTGAAAACCTAGAAATAGGCATTTCATGCAAAATTTAGGGGAAGTAAGAGAGAACCTATAAAGGCTGATTGATAACAACATTATTATTAAAGATAATTAATATATTTGCCAATATTGAATGAGTTAAGTTTTGTTGCCAAAAATGCTTTGTTATAATCATTGGTTTGCAAATTACCCTTTAGAGAGAAATAGCCTAGAAGTAACTAACTCTAAAAAGCTAAGTACAAGTTTTCTTTATAGATATGAATGATGTACCTTTATGTTTCCTTTTCAATGAAAGTGTTAAGTTATCCCTTGATGTACTTATAATCCAGTCATTATAATGGTCATCCAAACTTGTATCACTAGCTCTATAATTAAGCACATTCTTCAGAATGGAAAAACATCTCTATAAATTAGGATAAGAATGCAAAAAATGCTAAGTCAATGCTCCACCTTAGAAGCTTAAAGGTTCAAAAGGAACCCTCTACATCAAACCAAATGGCCTCTAAATCCAATAGGATTATAGAAGGTTGTATGCCTTAATTATATTAATAGAACACAACCTAAATGGCAAGACAGAAAGAAATAAGAAATCTTCCGCCAAAGGCACACCATCTAATCTCATGTGCACTGGTCCTACCAAGCCATATAAACCAACTTCCTTTAGTGCTAAATTTCCTCTCAATTTTTCTTTTCACAATGATGATCGGGGGTATATCATATCTAAATTCTATCAAAAGGCTCAACAAGTAGCTTCAATTTCTCATATAACCATCTTTAAAAAAATAGCTATTAGATTAGAAAATCTAAATTAAACAGCATAAGCAAAAGCTAGGTAAGCCTGCTAGTGTGAAAACCTTCATAAAAGGTGCATTAAGTAAATGTTAGGGTAAAGTTTGCTAGGGGGAAAACCCAAAATGGATTGTCTAAGATAAAATAAGGACTAAAAAACCTATAAAATAGAGGACTTCCTACCATAAAGTCTGAATCATTCATCTTTAAGGCATTTAACACTTGGATAGTCTTAACGAGAATGATGATTGAGAGATTGTTCTAAGAACAAACTCCAATGAACACTAGGAGCATTTTGTAATCACAGTGCTTATTCTCATAAGTAATCATTAGAAAGTCATCAAAGATATATAACAAGATGCATTTGGCCTATTCTAGAGAATCGAATGGAAAATAACCAATAGAACCTAGAATCAATTCTAAAGAAAAAAAAACCCATGCTTAGATAATCTTCTGAGCCATTAAAGGTAGCATTCCTAAGGTTAGTATAATGTTAAAAGGTATTAATGTTTTAAAACAGGAAGAATGATAAAATGTATTGAACAAAAACTCTAAAATGAGAATTGTAGCAAATTCCTCAAGTGTAGGGGCAATCTCTTAATAATTAAAGTTCAAAAAAATGAAAAATTAAGTCCCAATAGTAAGTAGCAGCATATAGAAATTAAAATCTATCTTCACTTTTCTTAAGAATGTGATAGCAGAAAAGGGGGCAAGAATCAAGGAATCCCAAGTGGCCTTAGAATTCAAAATCTTCAGCAATTGATATGTAAAATGATGATACATGGTGAATTGTGACAAAACACATTAAGAAAAGGGGTATTTATAAGCACCAATATCATAACATCCTAATGTGGTAAAGGTAGGATATCTTAAACATGCTATAGCATTCACATGGATTAAAGGTAGAGTAGATCAATGTCAATATCTATACAAACTCTCTTAGGCTATGTTTGTAAGATTATCCAATGTAATGTCCATCTAAGGTAACTTGACATAAGCACCTACATAAACCATTTCAAGCTATATCTACGTGATTATTTAGCATTATGTCCTCCCCAAATAGCTTAACTCATTTCCAAATAGACATCCATTGTTCTTGTCCACACTTACTTTAATTCAAGTAAGAGCTAGTCTACATAGAACTTTATGGCAAGATTCGTTTTATAGTCTTAAAGGAAGACTATTTTTTCTTTTTAATTATTTTTAGTTTTGACATTAGTGTATATCAAGAGGTGTGTGTAAATTCAAAAGCTTGTAATTATGAAAGCAATTTATATGAAATCTTGAAAATCTAGAAAAAATAGAAGCTATAAAAAATGTTTAAACATGTGAATTTAAAGTGCAAAAAAAAAATATACAAGGCATAAGTGGTTGTCAATCTTTATTCTTTTTCTTCCTTACTCTCTATGTCCTTATGATTTAAAAAAAGGCATTAACTTCTTAGCTAACTTCATGGTCTGCACTTTCTTTCATGCAATCTAGAGTGATGCCACTCTCTTATCTAGCTCAATCTATAAGAATGAATAAGGCATCAATGCATTAAAATTCTTTAGCATTCCATTCATTTCATACATATACATTTTTTACATAACTAATAACTCTAGGAATGCTCACCAAGAGTGCACAAGTTTCATCACGGCCTAAGTGCCAACTTAGCACACACTCCCTTAAGTACTAAGAATAAGCCTTTAGAGTGGTGAGCAGTACCTTGTAGGAGGATAGTTCTTGAGCAAACTTTAAGAAGGGGCATCTCCTTAAGCGGGAATACCTACTAAGCCAAATCAATCTATAAAATTAGGTAACCATCAGTTAAAGATCAAAAATAAAATTCTAACTCCCTATTCATAGTTACAAGAACACTTACATTAGTTTAAGCTTGAGAGCTCAAGTTCTATTGATGATGCATCAAAGAAAAGGCATTTTAAGATTTAGAAGCAAGCCTCACTCACCTATCCATCACTAAGCATTGATGAGGGACATCTAGCTTACAAGGTCAAGGCAATATAAAGAGTTCACACACCTAAACCTACAACAAAAGAATAAAAGATATCATGCCTTTTTATCACACCTTTGCTTTAATTAAAATAATGTAAATAATAAAGTAAATTACATACCAATAACCCCCAATATAAAGCCTTGGACAAATCGATGGCTCCTCCTAGTTTCTATCACTATATCTAGGCTTTTGTACATCTATCCAAGAAAGTAAGCTCATTAATTCCAAGACCTTATATGCTTAATACTCTCAAAGCTAAGTAAAGAACTCTAGCTTACGTTATGATTGGCATCGACAAATAATATGGTGCCTATGAGGTAGAGGGTGAATGAATGAGCATATTAATCAAGCTCTAGCTAACCCAAAAAAGCTATATAAATCCACTAATCATACAAATTTGTGTTTTGAATGCTCCCAAATCAATCTTGAGTCACAAAGCTGAGCAAATCTCTCACCTACTTGAGCTAAAGAGTGGGGAAGTGATAGCATGCATTAAGCAATGGCATGTCCACTACAAGGCACACCTATGATAAAGGCCCAATCAAAAGATAAGATCATTAGCTCTATCAATGGCATGTAGAATGTATTGGTGGTGTCCATCCACCTATCCAAAGGTGCCCTCAAGGCTTATAAGTCACTTCTAATGTCTATTCCCATAAGATAATCTAGAAAGGTCTAAAAGGCACTAAGCCTCACTCGCTCCTTCACTAAGACGGGCAAGAAAAAAAGCACTATTGAGGCCCAAAAAAAGTCCCCTAACACTTGAGGTGTGTTTATAATAAAAGAAATAATAGAAATAAGTATTTACACATCAGAAGGGATCATAAAGGAAATCACATTAATGTCCACACGGACTAATAATAAGACAAGGCCAAAATTAGTATGTATGAACCAATGCCTACCTAGATCTACATAGACCTTCCCAAGTGCATATAGGAAACACAACTCAAATAAAAGAAAAAAGTCATTGATTTTATTATAAACAAGTCCATATGGACTACATACCATGGAATAATACATCCTCATAGATCCTTATCATGTACATAGATAGTCCACATAAACTTCACATCATAGCACTCATAAAAAGCATAAACTACCATTCCATTAATTTCTTGAAAGCCAACTTATGATTCATGTCTACATGAACCTACTATGTCTATCCCTATCAAAGTCCACACGAACCTCCTTCTTAGCCTAATCTAGTTCCCATAGACTTATCAAATAAGAAATAATTCCAAAAAGAAGAAAATTATAAAAAAAATTAATTAAAGCACCAAACTTTTCACACAAAGATTGAAGACATACCTAAGGTGTAGACTTTGAACAAACGTGATGACCCAAGTCCACCAAAATTAGAATTGAGTCCCTAAAATGAATTTGATTCATGAGAATAGCATTGTAAGGCCAATTCATTACCATTGGGGGCACAAAACCCTCAAGAACATGCATAGACATATTTACCAATAGAGGAAGAAATACTAGACTTACTGACATAGGCAATAGCAATGCCACCGATGCCTCCTCGGTAGCCACACCATCTTTAAAAGAAGAGGAATTCAAGGAAGACATTTTTGAATTTATCAAGTTAAGAAATTTGAAAAATTCAAAGGGATCGAGAGAAAACTATCGAAAGAAGAAAAAAAATGTAAAAGAAGTGCAGTAGAGAAGAAAGGGAAAGGCGGTAGTTTTAAAACCATTTACTTGTCCACATAGACTAATTAGCTAAGTTCTAATATAAGAATTGCATGAACTTAGTTAGGTTTTAACCTCACTTTTATTTGTATGAACTTATTAGATTCACTCCAACATGATGGTAGCATGGACTGACACTTCATCATCTATTCAAACTTCTCCCAAGCATATCTTATAACAATGTCCATATGGACTTACAACCTAAAAGACATTCTTTTATATGTATAGACATCACTTGCCCAAAAGTTCTAAAAACATGATTGATAAAAGAGCTTAAACCTAGCTAAATCAATGCATAATTATGCCTAAATAGGAAATATGAAAAATAAGGCCAAGATCATGTAAGAATGAATAAATAAAAACAATTTTTTCTAGCAAGATCAATCAATTCAAATTCACAAACATCACTTGGTTCCAAAAGTAAAACCATGGGCTAATCTACACCTTTGCATAAATGATATTAAAATAAAAAAAACAAAGGGCAAAAGCTATGATAAGCAACCATTTTAGTCAAGTTAGGATTTTCCAACAAAGCACCTATGTTAAAAATTTTTTTGTCAAATTTGGTCAATCTATTTTTATTTAGTTTTTCAACTAATAAAGTAGATTCAACCTTTATTTTAGATCGATTAAAGCATAACCAAACTCTTATAATCATTTTTTTTCATTCATGCCAAAACATTTATACAATTAAAAGAAAAAGTTTTTAACATTTTACTAAAAATATCAAATTTTGTCAATCAATTTTTTATTTACCTTTTAAACTAAATTTAACTATTACTTTCTTATTCCATTATTTTCTAAAACAAATTTAGCTCTAGAAGTTAATTTGTCATAAAAGGAAAACCTTCCTTCAATGTCAACATATTTGATTAAAGTGCTACAAGCAAAATCTAGCTTAATCTATTCTTCTTAACAATTCAACCTAAAAAGCAATTGTTGAGGATATCAAACACTATAGTCAATTTTGATTTCTCAATTTAATCAAAGAAATGCTTAAAGATTGATAGAGTAGAATCAACCTTTAAGTTCATCTAATCCAAGCTCTATCAAAATGATTTAGTTTCCTTGAACATCATATAGGCCTTCAAAATATTTCCTTTCTTGTTTAAGCTTAAACATGTTAAAAATTTACTTTTTAGTTCCTTTTTATCTAATGATTCAACTTTAGAAGCCAATTATTAGATGTGCAACATAAAGTAAAAAGACCAGAGCCATCACAACTATCTTTAAAGGATAGTCACTCAACTCAAAATTCCTCTCCTCTTTTACCTAAATTCAACTTTAAAGGTCAATTAGAATATGAATGGTACCATTCATACCTAGCTTTAACAACAACTATGTGATAATCATAGCAAGGTAG
>CANXYI011019342.1:0-14582 GCA_948208565.1 Hura crepitans
TGTTATGACCTTATGTGATCCTCTCTGTCCTAATTTGAGTTTGCTAATGTTGTAAATGAATCCATAATAGGACAACAATGCTTAAATAGAGAAATATTAGGCTCTGTGAATGGTAGGAGAGATGATATGGTTAATTTAGTAGATAGAGGATAAGAGTATATGAAAAAAGGAAGTATAGTGCTTTTATGTATTGCATTATGATTGTAAGACAGCTATAAGGTGATTATCAGGTGAATAAAGTCCCTGATAGGAAGGGAATGGTGGAAATTGGCTAAGTATTAGGAATGAAAAATTGATAAAAAGTGATGAGAAGTTACGATATCTTTTAGAATTAGAGTATCTATAGGAAAAGGGATGAGATTATAAAGAAGTTAATGAATGGAATAAAAGAAATATGAAAGAACCTTAGGGAATCGAAATGGTAGAGCAAACTCAAGAGTTGTCAATGCAAAAGGAATGATTAATATATTATACTTAGTGGGATTAAATGTCTTTAGAACTTGGGAAAGAGGAAAATTGAGTGGCTTATAAATAAGGAAATTTAGTTGCATATAGTTTTGAAGTATGTTAAAGAAATTGTTATCACCTTGTGAAAGGTATAGAAAGTTATGGGACTAAAGCCTAGAATAACTGGATTAAAGAGCAACAGAAACATATGAGTTAAGTAGGAAAGTAGAGCTGGTAAGGTTAAAAGGGTAATAGAAGTGAGATATTACTAGTTAGCAAGTGAACTATAAGACACGTGGTAATGTAAGAATTAGAATGAAACTGAGGATAAGAGTTAGCTATCAAGGTCCCTAAAGATGAGGGCTATTATTTTTCCTTGATGCATTGATTACTGGCCTCAGGGCCTTGCATGGCATTGCATTATAGAGCTTAGGATACATCTTACCATTTGCATAACTACATTATACATGACATGTTTTACTATAATGAAAACTCTATACATATGTTTTGAAAATTGAGCATGGCATGATGATAGCCTTAATATTAAAGGGACTTGATAGATTGATGAAAGAGAAAAGAATAATGTGATGGTAATAAAAAGAGAGCGATAAGGAAACTGTGAGAAGAAAGTGGGTGAAAGCTAGTGTTGATACTAATGAGTACGTATAGGAAAGGATGTAGGTATAAAGGCATAGACCTTGTAAGGGTATAAGGGAAATGAAATCATGACAAATGTGTTGGTGGTTTATGAAAAATATAGATAGCTAATTTACCTCTTTAAAACTTAAGAGGGGAAGTGAATTAAATGGTTAGTGGATAAATAACCTCTAAAAGAAGGATGAAGTGGAAGAAAACCAATAGGCACTTGAGAAGAAACTTGAGACTAAAGTGTTTTGAGATGTTAGATGAAGTGAAAGTGTGATTAAAGCAATTAATTGGACCCAAGCGATGAAAAAAGAACAGTATAACCTACATGTAAAATGAGTAGAGAAATCAATTGAGATGAGATTAAGATGACATGAACTAAGAATCATGATGGTAAAAAAGAAGAAGAAGAGTATAACCTAGCACTTAAATGAGTTAAAGAAAAGCTTGATTAAGAAAAATTACTATAAGAAAGTTAATAAAAAATATTACTTTGCGACATTGAGGTAATATTATAGATTGTATTCAATAATGAGATAATGTGAACAATGTGAATGAAGTAAAGGACATTGAAATAAGATGAGTATGCAAATACACTTTTGTAGAGCTAGGTGCTATCACTAAGAGAAGAGTATAGAAATAGAAGAAGCAGTGGAAGTATTTAGTTTAGCATTTTCTTTAATGATTACAGGATGATGGAATGAAATGTGATAATATTGAAAGTATGTTGAGGGAACTTCACCCATCTTGGGAGAAATTTAGACTACAAAAGTTTGCTTAGTATAGGACAAAAGTTGTGCCTGTGAAGTTTTAGATGTGGGGGAAATACAAAGGTTTAATCCTGAAAAAAGAGACACAAATAGCAGTATAGTAACGAAATGTGAAACTGATCGACTATATAACTATAGGAAATTTCGAGGATGAAATTTCTTAAGAGGGGAAAACTTGTAATGCCCGAAAAACCATTATTTGATGAATAGTAACTCCTAAGCCTAGTATAGTAGTGTTTAGGGCACCAAAAGGTAACTTATTGGCAAATAAGGATTTTGGTCAACTGCACTTTGACTGACCAAAAAGTGATGAAAAAGAATGAAATAAAAAATTTTAGCAGAACCAATAAATCATTTCGGGCTGAAAACTAATGAACAATGACCTTAGTTGGGGTTGTGCCGGGACATCTCTAGGAAGTGCCCGTATGGACCTAAAAATATCATACCATGAACCTCAAAAATTCCAATAAGTATGATGGAGAAGGAATTTTAATTTTCTGAGGTCATTTAATATTTTTTCTTAATATTTTATTCTGGTGAGTGAATAGTGTCACAAAGTCCACTATTGAATTTTGACTTGAAATTTTACGTGGGCCTTAGTGATAGTATGTGAGGATTTTTAAAATTGAATTAAATATTTTTAGAGGTCTAGATAATATTTTATGAATTTTTGAAGCTTAAAATGGCATAGAGTGAATAGTAACCCTAGCTCTTGGAGGAGTCTTGGGCTAAAATTTTGAGGGACCCTTAATGAATTTAATTGAGGATTTTTTGAACTAGAATTATGGATTTTAGAGGTATGTTGAAATTATTCTGAATTTTTAAAGTTTAAAACAAAATAGGATTTATATGGGCCGTCCAATCGACATATGGTGCAATCATGGCCACACACCTTACAAGTGCATCACAAGGGACAAGTGTGCATGGACATGGGATAAAAGGAAGCCATCTTCTCCCATTTTGCCCTAAATAGCAAACGCCATCCACCATAGTTTCCCCCTCCATTTTTGCTCTTTTTCTCTCTCATCCCGTGCCAAAAACACAAAAAAAAATTATATAGTTCTTGAGCTCTATGATTCATTGAAGCTATTCCAAGTGATAGAAGTAAAAAAGGATGTCTTGAAAGTGAATTTTGAGCACTTGATGAATTGTGCCAAATTGATGTGTAAGTGATCCTTTTCATGGTTTCTTATTTTTCATAGAGGGTATTTGAGGTGTAGATGTTATTCATGAAAAGAGATTTCAGTTTGGTGCTATGTATAATTTTGTAAGAATTTACAAAGGTTGGAACCTATTATGGAAACTTTGGATATGGTGGTTCAAGGTGGAGAAAGATGGACACAAATATGTTAGGAAAAAATATGGAATGAAATTTTAGGTAAGTGTATATATGTGTTCATGTGTGAGTGTACATGAATTGCATGTTAGGAGGTGTAATTTAAGGAGATAAGATGTTATGGATGTGAATTGGATGTGGAAAAGATATTCATGTATGTGTTACATGTATAACTATGCGTATGTCATGTATGTCATGGCATGGGTATGCATGTATGGCATAAAGACATGTAATGTTAGGATGGTGAAATGATATATGTCATGTGAGACATGGAATGAATAAGAAATGATATGACTAGGTGAAAGAAATTTGCGAATTAAGTAGTATGGATGATGTATGTGAGCTAGGTGTGTGAAAAGATGGTGTGTCATAAGTGCAGTAATAAACGTTAGAGGAAAGAACATTGATTTAATTAAGAAATGTGTTTAAGATTTTAGAGGTTGACATAATAGATTAGTATACTAAGATAAATGTAATGTTAATAGGGTAAAGTAGGTTGGGAGACAATGATTTGGTGAGGAAGGAAAACAAAGAGAATTAAATAGGTGGTAAGGAAAAAGTTACCAAAGGAATAGTGATTGTTACGTAAATAGGTCCTGTAACTATCTTGCAAATTTCGATGACCCATAATTGTCCGAAAAATATGACTGGACGAAATAAATTAATATATGTGTCTTTTTAGCTTGAACATAAGTAGATTAAATATATGGTAAACCGAAAAGGCAATTAGTTGAGTCTAGCTTAACCAAAATAGGCTAAAGAACTGATAAATTGTTAAAAAGTTGATTGAATAAATTTTGAGACAAAGCAAGAAATTTTTAATGCATGATAATATATGGATAAAGTTTTAGGGAACTAATATCAGTAAATTTGATAAACTTCAGCACATAAAAAAGGATTATATTTAATAAAGACCTAAAAAATAGGTATGGGTTAAACCCCACAAAGAATTCCACAAAGTGTATTAGGTAAATTACCGAACTGTATAGAAAATAAATATTATTAGAAAAATAGTAACAAAGAAAGTGACTTACTAAATCTAAGAATCTAGTCATTATATAGTAATGTAAGAATTACATAATACCAAATCTATGGAATATAATCTTGTAGGACTCATGGAAATGAGGTAAATTAAGTGTATGTTTGCAACAGAGAAGAACTAAGATTAATTATGAGAGAAGCTAAAAGACAATTTTATAAAGTTAATAACAAAGGTGGAATTAATGTGAAGATATAAAAACTTAGTGAACCTAAAAAGACATTAAATGGAATTTAGCTAGGGAATGAACTAGGATGACCACAGAGAATGATACATATTATTCTGGATGAATTGAATAATGAATCTAATGGATTTGAAAGGTAAGGGAAAGGGAATCTTTAGATTGATGGTCACTTATACACTAGATAAGTTGACCAGTCAACTAGGGATTAGCAGCTGCTAGAGGCTAAGTTTGTATGGATTTTAGCCTGTGTATGGCAACTACAGCCACTGAGTATTGCTTTAAGCCTACACGCTCTAGGTATTAAGAGGCCAATGGCTTATCCCTGCCACCCACTTGTCAATTTTGGGAGGTCCTATAAGGCTGATCCCTACTATCCACCAGATGTATGATATTATTGTGATGACTATATTAGGATATTAGGAGGTCCCACAAGGCTGATCCTTGCTATTCCCTTCCCAATATTGGGAGGTTCCTAGGAACTAATCCTTGCTATCGGGCGAAGGGTGTGTACAAACATTGAGGTCCATAGTGTGGGCCACTATGAAGCTTTGTCTTTCTTCCTATTCTCGGACTAGGTTGGTGCAGTTGTTGATGTCTAAAATGGGGCCCACTCCACAGTATGATTCTCGTTATCCAGTGGTTGGGAGTTCTTCGCAAACCTTGTGGGTATAAATGGGTTAATTAAAAGAATTGAACAAACTCTTAAGATATTTTAAAGAACTATAAGATAAAGTATGATAATCAAGATAACTGGTGAGTAAACACATTATGATGTAAACTAAGCTATAAAGAGAAAAATGTAATAAACTTATGAGATTGTAGTGTGATCTCTAAGGGGAGGAATAGACTAATGGAAAGGAAACTAAATTGGAAAAACTTGCAGGAAGAAATAAGTTAAAGAAGAAACTGTCTCATACAAATAAAGTAGATAGTAACCTATGTATATATATATAATGAATAGAGTTGAATGATAGAGATCGATCAAGGAATAGTAAGAATAGATGACTAAGTTATACAAATCATATAACCTAGGTGTGGTGTGAAGTAAATAGAATGGAGGACTACTAGTGTGGATCATAATTGAATAGTAATGAAATGATATGTAAAAATGAGGTAGTATCTAGAGCTCTAGGTTAACTATCTAGTTAAGGTAAGTTAACCAAAAATGAATAGTCATAACTAGAAGCTTTGATAAAGAGACTAGAATTACTAAAAATCTGTTATCATTAAACGGTTGTGTGCTTTCATGTAATGGTAATACATGGTATGTTTGGTTAAATTCACCACTGAGTGCATACTCAGCATATCGAGTGTCCGATGTGCAAGTGTTAGATTTGGATGATGTGACGAGTACGACTAATAATACAGCCGAAGACTGTCCAAGTATGCTATTGCATGATTATAATGTGCTATATTATATTGTAAAGGCACTTGTGCATGTTACTATGGGTAGTTTAGTGTTTTAATGATTGGATAGCTAGTATAATAGTTATATAGTGACTGTGTCATCCTATTATTAGTGAGAAATGAGTTTTCTAACTATAGTCATAACATAGGCTGCTATTGGGTGGTAAGATTAGGCACATAAGTGTCATATGTCAATGAGGGTTACTACAGATCACCAGAACCCTTAGATGAAATTTATAGACTGTATAGGAAAAACACAAGTAAAAGTTAAACAAAAGGCCCATAAGATAATCCAAGGATGGGTGACCTCATGGAAAGTAGCACACTTTGCCTATTTTCTTTGAAAATAGGTAGGGGGTGTTATAGATAATGTGTCGAGATCATTAGAGCAAACACAATATCTACAAGCTCTAAATCATTTATAGGTAAGGTAGTTCTTCTCATGTGACTTCAACTATCTTAAAGCATAGGCAACAACCTTGCCATCTAATAGTAGAACACACCCTAACCCATTGTAAGATGTATCACTAAATATTGTAAAGTCTTTCCCTAAAACTGGTTATATGAGAATCAAAGCATCTATTAATATTACCTTGAGCTTATCAAAGCTGGTCTAACACTTATTACCCAAAACAAACTGGACATCATTCCCAAATAATTGTGTCATAGGAGCAGTTATCAATAAAAACCCCTTGATAGATCATGTATAATACCATACCAACCCTAGGAAACTCTTGATCTCTGTGGTGTTCCTAAGTGGTTTCCACTCTATCACTACTTCAATCTTATTCATATCAACTCAAATACCATCAACTGATGCTATGTGTCCTAAGAAAGATACTTCACTCAACCAAACTCACACTTACTGAGTTTGGCATAGAGCTTTTCTTCTCTCAAAATCTCAAGAAATATTCTTAAATTTTGTTCATGATATTCCTTGTTCTTAGAGTAAACTAGAATGTTATCTATGAAAACTACCACAAACTAATCAAGGTAAGCTCTGAAGACTCTATTTATTAAGTCTATAAATGATATAAGAGTATTGGTAAGCCCAAATGGCATTACCAGGAACTCATAATGACTATACCTCATCCTAAAAGAAGGCTTTACCACATCTGATTCCTTCACTCTTAACTGACAGTTCCTAAATCTCAAATCTATGTTGTAGAACACTCTAGATCCTTTAAATTGATCTAATAGATCATTAATCCATGGCAAAAGTTACTTGTTCTTGATGGTCAATTTATTCAACTGTCAATAATCAACACATAAATGAAGTGAACCATTCTTATTTTTTTAAAAAAAAAAATCAATGCTCCTTATAGTGAAACACTCAATCTAATAAAACCCTTAACGATTAAATCTTGTAATAAAAGCTTCAATTCTTTCAACTCTACTAATGCCATTTGATATGGAGTTATCGATACTGGAGCAATACTAGGCAGAACCTCAATACTGAACTTAAGTTCTCTTTCTGGTGGTGAACTTGGTAATTCTTTTGAAAAGATATCAACAAAATCAACTACAATAGGTATGCTACTCAGAGTTTGTTCTTCTATTATAGTGTCATACACATAAGTAAGGTATACTTGACAACCTTTCCTCATCAACTACCTTGTAGTGATTGCAAATATCACATTATACAAGAAGTTGATCCTCTCTCCAACAACTATGATTTTAGACTTATCATCAACTTAAAGAGTTAACCTCTTATTCTTGCAATCCAAAATTGCTTGATATTTGGATAACTAGTCCATTCCAAATATCAAGTGAAAATCAACAAAGGGTAATTCTATCAAATTTGCAAGAAAATGATAGTCTTGTACCAGTAAAAGGCAATCTCTACACACTCAATCAATTAACACATGCTGGCATACAGGGTTACTAACCATGATCTCGAGGTCAAGTGGTTCTAAAAATAACACTCGGTCTCATGCTCATGAAATGCAAACATATGAATATGTAGACCCTAAATCTATTAATGCTAAAATAGAAGAGTCAAATAGGAGAAAAGTACTAGCAATGGCATCTAGCTTATCAGCATCCTCCCAAGCTCTAATGGCATACTAATGCTCACGTTGAGAATCTAATTTATCTCTTTGAGCTCATTTAGATCTCTCTGCTTGACTTCCCTTTTAGGTTCTAGTATGTACAGGTATTGATCTCTGACCCACACTCTATCCCTGAGGATAATCCTTGCATATATGACTCGACTATCCATAAGTATAGCACACACCCAGCTTTCTCTAACATTCCCCCTTGTACCTCTTGGAATAGGTCTGATACTAAGGAACCAAATCTCTCTTACCTACTGATCTTAGTCTAGAGGCTGCTTGAGACTATTGCTACTAAAACTTTCCTTTTTTACTCTAAGCCAATTTCTATGACTGGCCTTACTTCTAGGGCTACTGAGAAAAATTAGACTGAAAACTCTTATACTTCTTACCTAACTATAAAGCAACATTGGATGCTTCTTGACCAGTTACTCTCTTCTTTTGATAAAACTCTCTCTTCTCCTTTTACACTCCCTCAGTAGATCTACAGACTAACACTCAATAGATTTATAAACTAACACTAATTGAGAGAAATCCTTGATCTTTCTCAGTACCACCTGAGATTTAATCTCCACATGTAGACCCCTCTCAAACCTCTTGCACTTGTCTGCCTCAATAGTGATGGTGTCCTTAGTATATTTACTAAGCATAGTGAACTCATTCCTGTATTCTTCTATGGTCATCAAACCTTGCTTAAGGTCTATGAATTGTTGCCTCCTCTCATCAAAGTAGTCCTCTGTGATGTACTTTTTATGGAACTTGGCTAAGAAGAAGTCCCATGTAACTTAGTCTTTTATCTTGTACTCAATAAGGTCCTTTTATTGCTTTGATGCCTCTTCCTATAGGAGTGAGGTGGCACATATCACTTTCTCTTCTGATGTGCACCATATCTACTTTATGATCTTCTTAGTGTGGTCTAACCAATACTTTACCTTTCCGGGCTCTATCTTGCCTTCTCCTTTAAAATACTTTGCCCCTATCTTCTTCAACCTCTCTAAGTAGGTCTTCTAAAGGGCTAAAGATACCTTACGCTGTGGTAGTTATGGTGGAGCAGTAATAGTAACTTACATCAACAATTGAAGCATCTCCTATAAGAATACTAGTGGAAATTATCTTAAGGATTGTGCATGTCCTACTACACTAATAGATGTAGACCCAACTCTCATAGGTTCGGATGCTACCATAATTGGAGTATGATTCTTTACTTCATCCTTACTACCTTATGTCGAAACACTCATCATATCTATAGATAAGAAAACAATTTGATAAGCCTCGACATTTAATAGTATAAGACATAGACTTTAGACATTAAATCACTCAATTGTTAACTAGGAACACCTAAATCAGAGCTTTGATACCACAAATGTGACACCCATTACCCGGTCCAAACACTGGTCAGTCGTTGAGCCCGATTAAGGTATGCATAAATAACTAGATATCTAAACTCAAACTAAAACCTTTACTTGTTATAAATCATTCTTATTAAAAACATTATGTGTGAAAAATACAAGATTATAAAAACTTTTTAATCATTATCCTTATGCTAAAATTTCCATAGCATAATAGCTGTACTGGGCACTATCCCAAATTTTAAATAGTAACCTACACTAGAAAATACACTTCTATAAACATTTCACGAACTTTCACAACTTTATATGATCCTTTTATCACTCCAGCAACACACAATGCAAACATAAGATATCTCAACCTCAGAAAGAGATATCATATAGCACAATATGCAATTTCATAGTTTAAATAGGTTTACAAACTTTAAATATCCAAAAAGAACATTAAGTTACAATTTAGATACAGCATTAGGTCTATTCCCCTTACAACATACATTTGACTTCATCTTATACATCACAAATATTGTATATACACAATCTTTATCGAAAGAAAGCCTTCTCTTGATAAGTCTTGATGTCCTAAGGCTTCAAATATCAATATGTGGCCTTTTTACCTACACATCATAAATAAATGATGTGCTAAGCTAATGCTTAGTGGTGTAATCGAAATAACATGTGCTAAATATCATTATCATCATACCATATGTATATGAAATCCATGTTTATGCAAAACATACTTCACAATGTTCTAAGAAATAGTGTTGAGTATATTTATGACTACAATAGGTATGACGTATAAACACATTCATATCACCCATATATGGCTAACAATCATTTTTAGCATACATTAGGTTTATGCCCTTCATTTCAATACATAATTCATTTACATATTCCATATTATTCATGCAAATAGTGATATGCCATACTTATGTCCAATTGACATACATCATATACAATGATATACATGGCATAAATGTGTAGCAACCAACATATAAAATTTATAATTCTTCAAATATAGCCATTTCCACATTATACATGCACTTATCTATCATATTAAAGTCATAACATGTATTATTTGTTAATTTTCTTTTTTTTCTTAGTTTTTAAACTTATGCCCGTGGGAATAACCCCAAACCTATGGATAATAGAATTATAACTTGTACAGTGGCCCATATTTTTGACCTTTCGATGGCTACACCTGCTAAAATAGATTTTGCAGTGGATTCCCCCATAGAACCTTACGATTGCACCTATATGTGCCTATGTAATGGTTTCCCCCGTGGGACCTTGTGACTACACCCACATAGATCCAAAGATCTTAGCATACATATTCATAGCTAAGTATAAAAGTGAACCTTTGGATCTTATCTAAGCACTGAAGTGCCCCTAGCAACTGCTATATCCCTTAGCTTACTATTCAACCTATCCATTTCCTAGGTTGTTGCATCTTATGGGGTAAAAACCATTAATTTTAGTTTTACCTCATTAAGTAAGCTTAAATAGATTTTAACTTACATGTTTTAGCCTTTTCATAACTAAAATTGTTTATTTCCATTAAAAACATCATTTTTAGCATTTATGCCCATTTTAACATATATTATGCCATTTTTCTACCATATGCACAATCAATCACAATATCTTTCTCATTTATGGATTTATAGAATGCATTATGCATGCATAAAATTCAATTAAAGTCATAAATCCAATTAGGTCAATTTATGCCTTTTTGTTCTTCAAATTCTCATAATATTGCATAATGTATTTTAAAGAACTCTTTTTATCCTCATTTCGGGTTTAAGACTATTTTTGCTAAAAACCTTATTTCTTTATACTCATAGTTATATTTGTAATCTATATAATGAGTGTAATAGGTACATAATTCAATATTCTTAATTTAAGAATCATCATATGTAACATCCCCTACTCGATTTCTAAAAAAACCTATTAAGCGATGCACTTCCTACCAAGTCACCCATCCTGAAATTGCTCTAAGTCTACACTCCTTAACACTTACAATATATTTGTATATTGATTTGATATTGTTTAACTTCTAGGTCTATCCCTTAACTATTATTATATGAGGTATAATAGATCCAGAAAACCATTTGATAGACAATCAATATTTTTATGGAAAATTAGGCAGGACAACAGCTACCCAAGTGACATTCTGAAATTATTTTTCACTTGTAAAAACACTTCTAATATCATTATTATCAATCCACCCTCTTTTAGACCCTTCTAGTCCTCTCAGTAACCTTATCACATATCAACAAACACTCATAATCACATAAGGCCTCAGGTCCACAATCATCAAAAAACTACAAAAATAAATCATTCAAATAAACAGCATATTTATATACATCACACATACTTTTTATATATACATAGACACTAGTAGCTTTTAAGCATGCTAAACCCATAACCTACAGTGCTTACATAAGTGCTTACTAAACATAAAAAAACACATTTATATACCCTTCATTGTCTGTACTACTATGTTGCGTGATCCTTGAGGCTGGACTGTTTACCCTTGTAACATGTGCACCAAAACATAGGTATGCTGAGTATAAAACTCAGTGGTAGATCTAATACATCAAAACATGTCATATGTAGGCACTCAAATGTAATAGTAGGCTATAAGTGTATAAATGCAATGATTAAATTAAATTTATGCAAGTGACATTAATTCAATTGAATTAGTCTCCCAGTTCATTTAATTATAATTATGCCACCATGTTATTTTCAATCAATTTAATTATTTAGTGATTTGACATCAATTAGGTCTATATATTAGTTTAATTTAATAGGCTTGACTAGATAGACTACAATTAAAGACATTAGACTAAGAAGGAATTGAAAAGTTATACAATAGCCCATATTCTTATCCCCGACTGCTGCGCTAGCCTAGTTTGATTTCAAGGATCAGTTCACTTGACCCTCCTAATACCAAACAAGGGATAGCAGGGATCAGCCCCGTAGACCTCCCAATATCACATATAAATCAATAGGAATTAACTCTATGGATAGAAGGGATCAGTTTATAGACCTCTTAATATCTAAATAATCAAGATTGAACATCTCCAATGGATAGTAGGGATCAATCCATAGACCTCCCAAATTCATCAAACATCAAAAAATATCTAGCAACTATTAATCCCTAAGTTAACCACTCAACCCATCCAATGGGTGTGTAACTAATAGGCCATCTATCTTAATTTCATCTCTATTTACTTATTAATCATCATTTTATAATATTTATAATTCATTAATAGTCAGTTATTAATTTATTTCCACAATTAAATTTTGACTCGGACAGTTACGGGTCTATTTTTGGTCCAACCGAGTAGTTATAGATCATTTTTAGACATCGATTTTAGATCTCTTTACTAGGCATTTATATGTCTTATTTAAGCCCAATTCATGTCATAAATCTAGGTCTAGTTACATGCAAATCCATTACCATTTATAGGTCGCTTTCTAGTTGATCAATTTAATAGGACAATTATAGGTCTATGATACAAGCCCATAGCCACAATTCATTAGGCACCACTTTATGCCAACTCACTTGCCATTATAAGCCACATATCATCTCATACCATACATCTCACAATGCCACTAACTTTGGCCTAAAATGCCCTTCCAATTTATCATACACATCACTCAAATACTATCTTAAGTTTATGCCATTTCTAGGTCACTCTTGCTTATGCCTTATAAGTCCATTTTTAAGCCATTTTATACATCAATTCTTAGTTCCATTTTTCACACCAAGCATTTTACATGCCATATTTCTATAAATGATTACAAATACTTCATGTCAATTTCATGCTATGCATCACATGCTCATTTAATCATGCCAACATGAACATTACCAATCATAACATACCATACTTACCATGCTATGTCATGGCACACACCTCTAAGCCAAACATAGTTATTTTTAGCCATACATATGCATTTTTGCATAAGTTATCACATATAAATGTCACATGACATCATGCTAGTGTATGTATACATGAATATACCTCATCTCATACATGACATGCCATTATATAATCCATACATGCCTTGGCCACACATGCCATGCCATGTCACATACATACATGCCTTGACCACACATGTCAAACACATGTTCATGTATACCAACACATAATTTCTATCATGATTCACTCATCATATACAATATATACATGTCATAAACCACTCTCACACCTCTCAGAGACATCAAGTACCTAACCATGTCCATATTTTCTCATCAATTCAAATCCACACACACTATCTACATGCCAACCAAGCTAGATCCCATTAAGTGTACCATTTATACATACATTTTACATGACTCACATACCAATATCCCATAAGGTACCTCTCGGCCATATATAGTATGACTCATATTCATGCCTTATCTTACCATTCATATACATAACCTATTAATTCCATAACATACATATCAATAACCATCACAAACTATACATACAAATGTCATAACACCACACATACTCACACACACACCTCTCAGATATAATGAGGCCATACTTTTCCATGCCTTTCTTCTACTAAAACCACCCATAAATCACTCAATTACCATAGATTTAATATCAAATCAAGCTTAATTCACCCTTACCTCTATATTGCCCACCAAAAGCATGAACTGCATGCCACATTCCCACATAATTTATAGTGAAACTAAATATGGCATGCCTTAAATAACTTAGATTCACATACCTCACTTGAAATGGAGTCTTGCTTACCCTTTAGCACCCTTATTTTCCTTGTTGACCATCACTTTTGCTTTTTCCTACATACACATGTACATGGCTTAGAAAATTCCAAGAAAATTCTATTGACCTCCAAATGAAAATCTAGGAACATAGGCATTCTTGGAATGATAAAATCCTCTAGGAAATAAAAATAAAAAGGAAGAGAACCACTTACACACAAACTTTAATTTTAGCCACCCCTTTTATGTATATGTAGACTATCTTGACTTTTATTAACTTCTATACTTGGCTATGGCTTCCTAAACCTCCAAAGACCGATTCCTAACTCATCAATGGAATTTTTGGTGAGTATTTAATGAGGAAAAAAGCTTGAACAGCCATAGAAATAGGGAATTTCTAACAGTTGTGTCATCGATTAGAAAGGGAGAAAAGCGAGGGAGAAAATAGTGGTGAGTGGATTTGGCTAAGTGGATTATTATGTGGGATGAAAGGGGTTTTTTTATGGTGGACATGGGTAGCATAAGTGGTGACATGTATCACCCGAGCTTCCCAACAACGCTTAATTTTGGTTGAAACTTTGGGAAATTTTTAAAATTCACTCAGACCTCTAATAATAACCACTTTATTTTAGAA
>CANXYI011019375.1:0-11214 GCA_948208565.1 Hura crepitans
ACATTAAAGAGGACTAAAAGGGCAACTCTTGATATGTAAGTATTTTATCCCTTTTTAATTTATTTCCTAAGGGATTTGATGTTTCTAAGGACAACAATATGATTAGAATTTAATTTGGAGCTGAGTGTGATTTTTGGTGGATTTTTGAAGGGATGTTGATATGAATAGAGGAAAAAAAGAAGTGCAGTGTTTTGGGGTCTCTTTCAAGCTTAAAGTGAAACATTCAACTTCTTTTATAGTGAGGTAAGTGAATTTAAGGCATTTAAAGCATTTAATAAGGGAAATTACATGTGATAGGTTAGGATTTATTGCATGAAAATGGTAGAAAAGGTGGCATATATGTGTGAATTGATTATAGAGGCATGTGTTTAGGTTAATGGTGTATGTAAATCATGTTTAGAATGAGGATTGGAGGAAGGGAATGCATGGAATGGGAAGTTTCCTTTTTGGATGAGGGCTTTCTACAAGGGGGTGTGTGTGTATAGCTTATCATGGTGTTATGGCATGATATTTAAGGTATTTAACATGAATGATGCTTGAATTATAGGTATAGGCGGTGAGAATTATGAGTTTTTGTGTGCTTCCTTTTGACTTAGAGGTTCCTTGGTAGGTATGGTGAGTGTATGGCATGTTGTATGAAATATGGCTTGCTAAGGATGGCATGACAGGTGTAGGTGAAGAGATGGGTTAATAAAGCTTGCGTGTGTGTGTCTATTTAATATGGCAGAGGCATGATTATAGTGTGTATTGGCTTAGTTTTCATGGCAAAGGCATAATATATGTGTAGGCATTCTTGTATGATGTTTAAAAATGTATATGTGTGCTTGAATGTGATTGAAAGCATGTATAAGGTAAATTGAGACTTTTAGTTAAGAGGTTTGTAAGATAATATGGCATCAAAATGAAATGGTTTAACTAGCATATGTGTGTGTAATGGCATGACATTTGTGGCATGAATATGGCATTGTTTGTATGGCATGATTTAGGTGATTGTGCATGCTTAGTATGGCATGAAATGAATAACATATGGGACACTTTTAAAGGATAGAAAAAGGTTGAAAAATAAACTTCAAATTCACATAAAATGGCATAAAAAATGGATTTGGAAATGGACTAGGTTTAGGCATGAAATTGGCACCCTAAAGTGACTTAACTTGTGATATTCATGTAAGTTGACATGGAAGCCATTTGTATGGCAATTTGACATACCTATTTGAGGTTGGCTCTAGGCCTATGGAAATGCTTCTTTTGTTGGTGCAATTGGCACTAAAAAAGGACCTAAAATGATCCTGAAATAGCTATTGTAATTAGGTAAAATGACATATAATAGTCCTATTAAAAATTGTTTTGGGACTATAATTAAATTAACTACCTAGCATGTGATAATAAAGCTAAAATTATAGACTAGACTTGATTTAATATGTTTTTAATTAAGCCTTTAGAAATGAGTTAAAATGTTACAAAAAAAAGACTCGTAATTACTTGATAAGGCTAAAAATGACCTGCAACTATCTAGATCAAAAATCAGTTGTCTAATAAAAAGTTTAGCTATCTATTTTTTAACTTATAATATTATAAAAAGATGATCATTAAAGAAATGAACTTAAAATACAATCAAATGGCCAATTAGTTAGACAACCACTAGATGGGTTAACCAGTCAACCTAGGGATTGGTAGCTGCTAGACTGTCTATTTATTAGATTGGGTTAGTGCAGCAGTCGAGGTTTATAATTAAGCCATAGCACTAGTCTATAGGGCAGACACTTTTCTGTATTGACTGCATATTAGACTATACTAGTGCAGTGACAAAGTTCCCCAAAGGGGCCACTATACTAGTCTACTAAGCAGACTCGAAGGAATTATTTAACATGATTAGTGCCCTTAAGAGGTCTATAGGCTAATCCCTAAGCATAGTAACTCAGTATTTTTGCCCCTTGGGAGGTTTCTATGAACTAATCCTTATGGCTATATCAAGCTAGTACAGTGGCTAGGGTTTAAAATTTAGGCCACTGCATATTTTTTAGTTCCCTCTTAGTCTAGTATCTGTAAGTGTTGTCTATCTAGTCAAGCTTATAAAATTGACTTAAAATAGAAAAAAATCTAAATTCAAATTAATTGATTTTTTTTTCTAACAGTAATTATAATAAATACACTCTAGTGGCATTCTAATAGTTATGAAGAGAATATGACATATTATTCGAATGACATCAAGCATCTGGCATGTTACAGACACACTGCACCTAAACCTTTATTTTATGCTTGCTTGTGTTTATTACTACATATTGCATGTTTTAAATGGTTTAAATTCACTACTGAGTTTTATACTCAGTGTACCTATGTTGTGGTGCACAAGTAACAAAGATAAGCAAGCCAGCCTCGATGATTATGCATTATAGCCATACAAGTGTTAAAGAGTAAATAAATTTGTTTTTTTCTTTCTAATAATGGTGCTCATGTAAGTCCTGTAGGTTAGGGTTAGCATGCTTAGAAGCTATTATGTTTATATGTAAAACCTAGGTGTGATACATATAAGCAGGTGTCGTATTTGTTTAGTTTGCTTATAGTTTTGATAACTGGGGGCCTGAGGCCCTGTGTGTATGATTTTGATATCTATCTTATGTGTTTTACTATTGTTAGGGGGCCAAAAGAGTCCAGATAGAGGATTATGGATTAGTTGCATATAGAAGTGTTTTTAACAGGTGAAAAAAAAATTTGGTATGTCACTTGAGTAGTCATTATGCTGCCCAATTTTTTTAACCTAGAAAGTGTTTGTAAATGATTTTACTAAGTCTGTCAGATGATGTATGAAGATGATTAGGGTTAGACGAGACATCTAAGCAAAATCTAAAAGAGTTTAAGAATAGTCCATAAGTTTTAAGGAGTTTACCTCTAGAGCAATCCAAAGATGGGTGACCTGTTAGGAAGTGCATCGCCTATTTGGTTTTTTTAGGAATCTAGTAGGAGGTGTCACAATAAGTTTATAAATGCAATGCAAGCAATCAATTCATACAAGTGACATTAATTATAGTACCTAATCTCCTAATTCAATTAATTATAGTCTTGCCACTATGGTATGTTTATTCAATTTATTTCATTTTATGGTTAAAATTAAATTTAATCCATATTCTAATTTCATTTAATTTAATTCAATAAGCTTGACTAAATGGACTACACTTAAAGGCACTGTACTAAGAGGCAACAAAATGTTAGGTAGTGGCCCATATTCTGCACTCTAACCACTGCACTGGCCTAATTTGATAGTAGGGATCAGTTCACTTGAACCTCCCAATACTAGATAGGGTATAATAGGGATTAGTCTGAAGACCTCCCAATAACCCATAAAATCATAGCAAGTAACTCTAGTGGATAATAGGGATTAGTTTGTAGACCTCCCAATATCCAATATATGGTTATCAAACATCTCCAATGGATAGTAGGGATCAGTATGTAAACTTCCCAATATCTAGTAAATCACCACTAAATACTTAGTAGTTGCTAATCCCTAGTTGACCAATTAACCCATCCAATGGATGTCCAACTAATGGGTTATCTATCTTTATTCTATGTCTACTTATTTATTGATAACCATTTTATAATATTTAGAGTAGAATAACAAACAATTATGAATTTATTTCAATAGTTAAATTTTGAGCTAGAGAGTTACAAGTATATTTTTGTCCTACTTGACAGTTATAGGTTTGTTTCCTAAGCTAATTTTTAGACAATTTTGAGTCCAATCTAAGTTCATTTTATAACATTATTCTAAGTCCAATTAGGTTATGTTATAAGCCATTTCCAATCTAAGTTCTAATTAATTATTTTCATAGGGCAATTAAAGGTCACTTTTTAATTTTTCCTACATAGTTATAGATCCATGGTCACCATTTTCACAACATTTTTCCATACCACTCTAATCCATTACAACATGCCATTGTGGCCCCTAAAAGTATGTCATTCCATACATTCCAATCAACCTCATAAGTGTCCTTAAATTTCATTTAAATCTAATTACACATCATATCCTAATTCATGTCCAATTTCATGCCATTAAAAGATCCATTATAGGTCATTTTTACTATCCCTACTTTAAGTCATTTTTAAACCATTTCTTAGTACAATTATGAACAGCATTTCTTTACTTATACTAACCCATCATCTTACCATGCTTATTCACATATTTACGACCATTTCATGCCATTCTAAGCGTATACAATATACGTTCATCATGTCATGTAAATTTTACATGTCATACATCATGTCACACTTACTCACATACATGCCAACCATAACATACATTTTGGCCACCACTAACAAAAAGTCACAAACATGTATATTCCTATAATGCAACACACACACATGTCATATACCAAAGTTTTAATGTATATATGCCAAGACACATGACATAACATGTATACTATGCCATAACATACATCATACATGCCTTGGCCATGAAATTATTTTGCACATACATACACATTTTGAACAAATTCACCACATATCAATCTAATTCCATGCCTAACATTTAATTCCTATCCCATACATGATACCACCATGCCATACACAGAACTTGCAATCCAAGGCACCTTAAGATGCCTCTCAACCATTTTTGGCACGACTAACAACTATGCCTTTTCTCACCATACACACATAAAAACCATTAAATCCTATAACATACATATCATTGCTCATGATAAACCTTATATACACATGCTATAATACACCACACACACACACATACACCCTCTTGGCCAAAAGTGAGGCCATACTCTTCCCACAACTCCTTCCACCAAATTATCTCACAAATAACTCAATTCACATGGAAATAACATTGAAGTAAGCTCAGATCACAATTACACACTCATTACTCACCATAGCCACTAATTCCATACGAGATTTCTATACAGGTTACACTTGAAAATGAACATGGCATGCAATACATTAAATTCACATACCTACACTTGAAATAGATCTTTGCCTACACTTTAGCAACTTTGTTCCCATTGTTAAACATTAATTCCATATTAACCTACATACACACATCTATGGCTTAGAAAAATCATAGAAAATTTTATAAACCTTTAAATGAAAATCTAGGCACATAAGCATCATTAAAATGATAAAATCCCTTTAGAAAAAGAATGAAAATAAGGAAGACCACTTGTACACAAACTTGATTTCTCAAGCACCCTTGTATGTACATAAATCTTTCTTGATTTTTCTTGAACTTTATACTTATCTATGGCCTCTGAAACCTTCAAGGATCAATTACTAACTAATTTTTGTAACTTTTGGTGATAATTTGAAGTTGAATTATGCATAAAAAGCTATGGAAATAGAGGAGAGAAAAGGAAGATGGCATCAGGTAGAGAAGTAAGAGAAGGAAGAAATGGGATATGGGTGATGTGCCAATGGGCAAAGTGGGGTAATGACCACTTAGCACTGTGGCTAGGGTAGATCAGGTGGTGACACGTGCCACCCAAGCACCCCAAAATCTCTATTTTTTTTTGGAAACTTTAAGAAATTTTAAAAAATCACTCGAACCTCAAAAATATTATCATAATAGTTTTAAAAATCTTTAATTAGGCCTATTTAAGGGCTCAAAAAATCTTGGATCAAAATTCCTTTGGTAGGACAGTTAATTAGTTTCTTAATTTATGTGAAAATCTCAAAATAAAGGAAAAATAGCAAACGACCTTGAAAATTAAAAATTCCTTCATTAATCACCTCAAAGGAATTTTGACCTTTAGGGTATGGAATTTTTAGGTTTGTTCAGGTACATCTCAGGTTATTCTTGACCTAAGTCCATCTAAGCCTATGAACTATTAGATTTTGGCCTAAAATAATTTATTAATTCTGCTAAAATTTTAAATTATGTCATTTTCATCTTTTTTAAGACCTTTAAAAGTTTCATGACTAGTACACCCTACCTTGGGCCTTATAAATGTGACCTAACACTTCGGATACACTTTTTGAGTCTCAAAGGTACTGTTCATAGAGCTTCAACTTACAAGTGTTACAGTATCGATGTTCTGATGCACAGGTAGTTAGAGATAGCTATACAACCTCTACTGATTTTGCAGTGTAGCAGTGAAGCAGTTAAGGGTATAAATTTTATTCTTTTAATGGTTTATTGAGGGCACTCATGTTTGTAATATGGGTTTTAGGCATAGTTAGCACACTAGTTGAAGTTATCTTTTGTAAATGTTAAGCTAAAGTAGATGATTGTATAAAAAGGCCTTTATCTAAATGGTTTTATTTTCTGTATTTTCCAATGATTATGGGCTTGAGGCTTGATGTGTTGTTTGGGATATTGATGATGAAGTCTAATGATATTGAGGGACCACAAGGGTCTAGGTGATGATAGGATTAATTATATTATTAGAAATGTTCTTTTTACAAGTGTATATTTTGGAAAATGTAACCCAAGTAGCTGTTATGCTACATAAATTTATTTAAAATTAATTACTGACTTTAAAATAGATTTTTTATGGTTGTTATAACTTGTTTAATGATGTTTTAGGATTAGATTGGAGGTTTAAGAAATATCTATCTGATAAATAAACATAATCATAAGTGTTAAGTGAATGAGGACCTAAAGAAATTTTCAAGATGGGTGAGTAAGTGGAAAGAGACATCACATATTAGGTTTTTTAGGCAATTAGGTAGAGGTGTTATAGTTACTGGATAAAGGCTTTATCAGACTAGGTGATTCACCATACGAAGCATCAATTTTATTTGCTAAGAAGAAGGATGGATCACTTTGGTTATGTGTTAATTATCGATAGTTTAATAAAGCGACCATCAAGAAAAAAGCATCCTTTATAAATGGATCGATAATCCATTTGAGTATTTTAAAGGAGCTAGAGTTTTCTCTAAGATAGATTTAATATTTAGGTACTATCAGTTTACAGTGAAGGAATTGGACATGGTGAAAATTGCTTTTAAAATGAGGTATGGTCATTATAAGTTGAGGGTAATGCCATTTAGGCTTACCAAAGATCTTGCATCATTTATGGAATTAATGAATAGAGTCTTTAGGCTTTACCTTGATTAATTTGTGGCAGTTTTCATAAATGACATTCTAGTTTACTCGAAGAAGAAGGAAGAGCATGAACGACATTTGAGAACTATTCTTCAGATTCTAAGAGTAGGAAAGCTTTTTGCTAAACTCAGTAAGTGTGAGTTTTGGTTGAGTGAAGTATCTTTCTTAGGAGAAATTTTATTAGCCAGTGGTATTTGAGTTTATCCTAGTAAGATTGAAGCAATGATGAAGTGGAAGCCACCTAGGAATACCACTGAGATCAAGATTTTTCTAAGGTTGGCATGGTATTACAAATGGTTTGTTAAAGGGCTTTCATTAATAGCTGCCCCTATGACATGATTATTGAGGAAGGATTTTTAGTTAGTTTGGCACAACAAGTGTTAGTAAAGCTTTGATAAGCTTAATGCTATATTAACAGAGGCTTTAATTCTTATACAATTAGTTTTAAAGAAGGGCTTCACCATATATAGTGATGCAACTCACAATAGGTTAAGGTGTGTTCTGATGTATGATGGCAAGGTTATTGCCTATGCTTCAAGACAATTGAAGCCACATGAGAAAAATTACCTAACTTATGATTTAGAGCTTGCAGCTATAATGTTTGATCTAAAAAACTAGAGATATTATCTTTTATAGGGAGAAGTGTTATATCTACATAGATCACAAGAGTCTTGAGTATCTTTGTACTTAGAAGGAGCTAAAATTTAGACAAATGAGGTGGATGGAATTAATCAAGAATTATAGCTACCTAATTGATTTTCATTTAGGGAAGGCCAATGTAGTGGCTGATGCAGTTAGCAGGAAGTTCATGGTAGCCATGAGAGCTTTGAATGTTAGATTACATCTCATAGGTGATAGTGCATTATTAGCTAAGATGCAAATCAAGCCTAGCTCATTGCAACAAGTGAAGGATTGTCAAAGAGATTATCATCGATTGATGAGTGTTATAAGTGCTATCCAAGAAGGGAAGTCGACAGAGTATGAGATTAAGGGAGATGGTTGTGTTATACTATCATGATAGAATTTGTGTGCCAGATGTGAAAGAGTTAAAAAAGCAAATTTTGTAAGAAGCTCACAATGCTCCTTATATGATACATCCTAGTACCAATAAGATGTATTAGGATTTAAAGCTTTATTATTACTGGCAAAGCTTGAAGAGAGATGTGCCTAAATATGTGAATACATGCCTTTCTTATTAACAAGTAAAGGAAGAGCATAAGGTTCCTTCTAGATTGCTTCATCCTATAGTAATTCAAAATTGGAAATTGGATAGAGTGGTTATAGACTTCGTGGTTGGGCTACTTATGACAAAGAGCAAGTGTGATTTAGTTTGGCAAGTTATGGATCATCTAACGAAGATAACTCATTTATACCATTGAGAATTGACTAATTTGAAAAGCTAGTAGAGCTTTATATGGATGAGATAGTCAAATTACATGGAGTACCATCTTTAATTATATCAGATTGTCATCCAAGGTTTACATCGAGATTTTGGAAGAAGCTTCACAATGCCTTGGGTATTGGGTTAAGATTTAGTATAGCATTCCATCCACAGACAAATGGACAATCTGAAAGAGTCATTCAAATTCTTGAGGATATGTTAACGGGTTGTGCATTAGAGCTCAAGGGAAGCTAGGATTGATATTTGTCCTCAGCTGTGTAGAGAAATATATATTTTATTGAGGACGAGAGTGGTTAAGTATTTAGGAGTCACCACCTGGCCTCTACACCATGAACTCTGATCTTCAATACTAGAAAGGTTCAAAATTCATATGTTATTTATACCTTAATAATATGCCTTCCTTTCATACTGTAACATTTATCAATCCCATCTTAAGTAAGCATGCATTATATTTAAAGAATTTATGTCACTTTTTCATGTATAGAAAGTAAGTTAATGGTATTTAAAGCATACAACAAGCACAATTGTTTATTGACATCAAGAAATTGAGTTAATGATTAATTGTGGAATGACCTGACAACTGCCCATAATTCCATAGGAATTGGTGGTAATTACCAAACTCCCATCTCTAGGAGATTGGCCTTTTTAAAATACATTTTTTGTGACTTTTAATTAAGGAAACTTAAGAACATTTTGTTATAAAAGCAGCAATTAATTAGGTAGAAAATATTTTGATGTAAAGGTAGGCATTTGGCATGTGAAACAAGTTGTTTAACTACTTATTACAACCCACAATAACCCAAAAGATATAATAATTTAAAAACCAAAGGAAAATAAAATAGCACTTAATTGGTCTTGTTTATACAATGCTAATTCCATGCAGACTCTATATAGTTCTAGCAAGTGTCTATACAGACTACTGCTTATAAAGGTTATTATGTCCATTGGAACCTCCACTAGAGTGAGAAAGGTCACTTGCATAGAACTCAAAGGAAAAGGTTGACAATACCAAATAATTATTCACAAGGACTCATAAATAGGATGAGAAAAACAAATAAATGTGAAAACTAGAGTTCAAAGTAAATGTTTGCGTTAACTACATCCCTCATAAGAGGGAGTCTGTGCAGACTACGTAACAAAATAAACATGCTTAACACAAATGTATCCATGCAAATGCCATTGCTTATGAGAGAAAGTTGCACAAAATTAAAGATAAAATAAATAAGAATGAGACATGATCATCCATACAGACTATGTTCCTCATGAGAGGGAGTTCGTACAGACTGTACCATAGTTTTGGTATGTCAACAATATGCATATTATAGAATGGAATAATTATATAACATGATAACAACATAGAATTATGTCAATGTGGTAAAAAGAAATGTAACGCCCCCTACTTATTTCTACCTAAAATAGGTATGCTGTAGCACTTCCAGCTGAGGTCAGCCATCCTAGGATTTTCCTAGGGGCCTTTCATTTAACTTCTACCGAAGTTTGACAAAGTTTGACCAAACATGCCTTTATCTCATTTTGCTTAATTATCCTCTTATTACTACTGATTTTTCATCCTTTAAAACTCTCATTTGACCCTATCAGACAATTATAAAAAAACGGGTAGCATAACGGCTGCCATATCATAGTCAATAGCACAACAATATCCTCATCTCACAAATCATAGGGTCATAGACCCATCAGCACACAGTTAAGCACAACCAAACATTCATTAACAAATAGAACTATACATGCATTCAGTTTTCAAATTCATTTGTACAAACATCCCATAACCTACTACATTTATATACATGAGTGCATCTATACAAACTCAAAAGAAAAGACAAAAAGTACCAAAAGACTGTACATCAATTGCACTATTGATGATGTTTAGTGTTGACCATCACTCCATTTACAACCTGCTCATCGAAACACTAACACGATAAGTATGACACTCAGTGGTGGAATAAATCAAACATATTATGGCTGAACATGCAAGCATGCTACAGGACATATTCCATAATAGCAAGTAACCCAAACACTCTAAGTCCACTCACTTATTAGCTTCAGTTCACTAATCTTTTTATTTAAGTCACTTTATTACATTAAAGGCCCATACTAGACATATGACAATTTAAAACACCGGATAATGGGATGTTTCCTTTGTAGTAGCCCACTTTTAGGACCTATGTAGCTGCACCTACCTCGCTCGATAGCAGGGACCCATCTGTAGACCACTCCTAATATCCACTAATAGATACAAAATAGTGCAAGGTTCATCATAAAACCTCAGCGGCTACACTCGCCACAATCAATACATAGTAGTGGGCCCTATAAGGACTGACTACCTAGTAGCTGCTTTATCCTCTAGTTGATTGGTCAACCTATCTAGTAGGTGTCTACCTAATTGGCCATTAACCAATTTAGCCTGTAATTATTAATATTTTACCCATAAGTTACATTTTCAGACAAAAACCACACAAAGTCACCTTAACTTTGCTATGATCGCAATGCTACTATTCATTTGGTCAATTTCTGCAACCGACAATATTCATTTGGTCATTTTTGTATTTTATGCTTTTCATTACTTATACTATTTAACTCCCATTTTTCACTATTTCTTCATGCCACTATACTTATACCAAAACTCTAATATAGGGTACATTATCATGCCATACTTCTAATCATCTTTTTCCATTCAATTAGTTTACCCTTTTGTGCTATACAAGGTGCCATTTTTTTTTCCATTCTACTTGAAATTTCTATATTTCATTTA
>CANXYI011019478.1:0-13756 GCA_948208565.1 Hura crepitans
AAATCAAATGATTGTCAGGAAAAGAATAAAATCTGAATTGAGTACATAGTAAATTGATGAGACTAAGAAGATGTTAAAAGAATATGATCGATAACTAAAGTAAAATGATCAATTTGGGATAAGACTTAACATAAATAAGGCAGACCTAGAAGATCATGGCTTTGATAGAAAACAAATTGGAAACTTGGGAATTGATAGTTGCTTATACACTAGAGAGGTTGACCGGTCAACTAGGGCTTAGCAGCTGCTAGAGGCTAAGTCTATATAGATTTTATCCTATGTATGGCAGGTGTAGCCACTGAGTATATATTTGAGCCTACAAGCTCTGGGTATTTGAAGGCCCATAGTTTATCCTTGCTACCCACTTATGGATATTAGGAGGTCCCACAGGACTGATCCCTGCTATCCACCTGCTGTCCTATTTATGTTGATTGTACTGGGTTATTAGGAGGTCTCATGGGGCTGATCCCTACTATCCCCTTTCAATATTGGGAGGTTCCTCAGAATTGGTCCCTGCTATTAGGGGAAGGTAATGTACAAACACTGAAGTCCATAATATGGGCCACTTTATAGCTTTGTCTTTTGTCAGGTTCTCAGATTGGGTTGGTACAGTAGCTAAGGTCCAAAATGGAGGCCACTGCACATTATGATTCCTATTATCCAGTGGTTGGGAGTTCTTTTTGAACCATGGGCTATGAATGGATTGAGTAAAAAACTTAAACAAACTTATAAGACATTAAAAAGAACTAAAAGTTAAATAATGATGATTGAAATAAACTATGAGTAACATTTTAAGAACAAGAGACAACCTATCTAGAAAGAGATTGTATAAGCCTATGTATTCTCAGTAAGACTCTTGAAGGAAGTAAAAGACTAAAGAAATGGTGAATAAATAAGAAGACATGTATAAAGGAATAGGTTTAGAGGGAATTATCTAATCCAAACGAAAGAGGTAGTAAATCATACCTATATACATAATGAATAGAGCTGAAAAACCAAGATAGATCAGTGAATAGTAAATAATAGATGGCAAAGCTATGCAAGTCATGTAACTTAAATATAGTGGAGATAGTTAGAATGGAAGGACGTTAGCATGAATCAAAATTAAGTGGTAATGAAAAATTTACTAATGAAAAAAATAGCATGTGAAACCCTAGGTTATGGGTTAGTTAAGGTATGGTAAGCTAGTGAATAATTAAGCATAATTGGAAAATGAAATAGAGGGATTAGAAGTTATAAATAGATGAGAATTGAAATGTCTTATGTGCTTGCATGTGATATTAATACATGGTATGTTTTGTTAAATTCACCACTGAGTGCATACTCAGTGTATCTGGTGTCTAATACGTAGGTGGTAGATTGGGAAGATACAATGAAGAAGATCAGCAGTGCAGTCGATGACTATCTAAGTATGATATTGTTTGATTAGATATGATGTATCAGTAAATAGAGGCACTCATGCATGTTATGGTGGGTAATGGGATGGTATGATAGCCATATAGTGAATATGTAGTCCTAGTGTTAGTATGAAATGAGCTTCTAGCTGTAATCACAGCCTAGGCTGATGTTTGACTATAAAAGCAGGCGTGTGAGTGTCATATGCTTAGTGGGTTTACCTCAGATCACAGGAAATATTAAATGGAATTTCTATATTGAATAGGGAAAACCCAAGTAAAAGTTAAACAAAAGGCCCCTAGGGAAATCCAAGGATAGGTGACCTTATGGGAAATAGCACACTTTGCCTATTTTCCTCAGGAATAGGCAGGGGGTGTTATAGGTTTTTGCTATACCAGGTGAAATTCCATAATAATATTTATGTCTGCTATTACAAAAATTCAAGGTGTTATATGTTATGATTTATAATGGCATTAATACATAAAAAGTTATTACTTTTTATCCAATTACATTTTTGGTTCAGGTACTGGTTAACTGGACAGTTATAGGTTATTTCAACCACTTTCCAGGTCAATTTCTAAGACTGTTTTAAGTTTAAGTTTAACACAATTTTCAATGTCTTTTTAAGCACATTCTTAGGCATAAAGCCGACCACAACTAGGCCAACTCTTAGGCTAACTAATAGGCACAATAGCCATATATACATATGTTTCAAATCTAGCCCTAAAGGCATAAGTAAAGGTTTAGTTTTCATAGTTCATTTCAAGCTACTTTTAAGTCATTATTTCAAGTCAAGTTTTAAGTCCTATTTAACTCATTCTTTATGCCATACTCAGCTACATATGTTCTCAAATTATCATCAAACTAATTGCACCATATACTCAAATTATGTGTCTCTTTTCAAGCAAGTTTTAGGCCACTATTAAGCCAATTTAAGTACTTTTCTTTCTTGCCATTTCTATACCATTTTACATCAAATTATTAACACATTACACTACCTTTACATAGCATACATAATACCATAAATATATATATGATTACTTACATTTCATACCATATACATGTGACACACATATCACATACCACATGTCCCATCACTTCACATCATATATAATGACATACATACATGCCATGCCATGCCATGCCATACCTTGACATACCATTCAACCATTTTATGATCATCCACATAAACATTTTTTCCTCACCAATTTCACATACATATCATTGATACATACATGCTATGTACACAATTATACTTATATTCACCAATTACAGGCCAATTCTCAGAAGTTACTAACCATCACACATGAAATTCACTAAGAATAGTTCTTGGGCACAAGCATCAATGGTATATTTCACCATGATTTCCAACCAAAATGGCTATAATCTTCATTCTAATATATCAAACCATATTGAATTTACATTCTAGTCATTGTATAACTAAGACAAACATCCAAATCATCCAAAATTAGCAATGAAATAAAGCTAACTTTGCAAACTCTTTAAAATGTACTCCCTACTTCACTAAGTGTTCACTTATTCAACACTACCAAAGAGGAAATTAGTCCCAAACTACATATTCCAACGACCCTTAATTCAATATTCAACATCCTAGGTACCCTAAAACAAGAAGAAAAGGCTTAAAGTTCACTTACTTGTGATAGATTCCCTTGAATCCTCAAGAACAACACACTGGCTAGCAATCAATGGTGGCTTCCCTCCTTCTCTATAGGCCTCAAAATGCCATCCAAATGCCATAACCACCTCACACACATCATCGATTTTGCGGCAAACTTCAAAAACTCACAGTAATTCACTTAGACCTCTTAAAATTACACCGTTTGTTTTAAAATTCATATTTTAATCCCCTCTACTTGCTCATAAATTTTATGGCCAAATTCCATAGATAGGAATATTTTTCAAACTACCTCAATTTGCATGCCAAACTCAAAAATTACGAGAATTTGCAAACGACCTCCAATTACAAAAATACTTTCACCATTGGACTTTATAATTTTTTAGCTTTTAGGTCTACTATTTTTGGGTCCATCCGAGCACATCGTAGGTTAATCCTGGCACGAAAAAATTTTATTACACCGAAGGGTAGCTTTTTTGTTCGAAATGAATTGTTGGTTCTACTAAATTTTTAAATTTTGCTATTTTCATCAAATTAAAGCCACTCGAAGTCTCATGACTAGTGCCTCTACCTCAGTCCATGTGCAAGTGACTAGACACCTTGGGTGCACTTCTCGAACCATATGGCACTATTCACGAAGCCTCAAAACATGGGTGTTACATTACATAGACCCAAACTAGCATAAACAAATATTCGTACAGACCTTTTAGCACATCTCATGTATAACAACATAAAATAATTTCTTAAAGCATTTATAAAATTGACTCCCTAGATAAGTCTACATAGACTTACAAAGTCTTAACACACCTAAATCTGCAAGGACCTATCAAACTAGTGGTAACACATAGCAGAATAAAAAAGAAAAAAAAACTCAATAAAAAGCATAATGGCATAAAGATAATAGAGAAATTGACCTATGGATACACCTCAAAGCCTGTATGGTGGGATAGATTTACGAAAATTAGCATCAAGATGTTGAAATTAAATTTGTTCACTAAAACAACATTTCTTAGATAGTTAACTGACATAGAGAGTAGGAAACCCTCTAGTCTTTTGAGTAGGCATGCAAATGTCAATTGTCATAAGAAGAGATAGACGAGTTGTTGTGGACAGTTGCACTAGTGTCATTGGAGCTCCTTTAGTTGCCACCAAATCATTAGAGGAGGACAAAAATCTAGAGAAAGCTATTAGAAAGTTGTTTTTCAAGAGAAATAACAAGAAAATCATCATGAAGCAAAAAGAAGAGAGAAAAATAGAAGTAAAGAAAATCGGAGTAAAAGTAGAGGAGTCAACAGTTTTGAATCTATTACTAAAGTTCATACGAACCTATTTGGGCAATTCACTTCTTCATCTACATAGATTAATGTCACAACATAATTCCCATAAACCCTTTGTCTCCATAGAGCATCCTCATAGACCTACATTTTTCGATCATGTCTACATGGATCTATTTATAAACATACACAAATTGAGTCTACACAGACTTAGTTTGTCTGGGATGCCCAAAAATGCAACCCTAAATAAGTCTAGAAATAATATAATTTTATATTAATTAAGTGCATTTAGCCTTAATTTTACACAAGTCTTCATTTATACATTTATTTACTCTTTAATTAGAAAATGTTTACATGATAAATAAATGTTTTACTTAGGTAAAAGCAAAATGGTTCAAAAATGCTCAATCTATTCATTTTTTTAAACTAATAGGTTTAGCCTTTTCTTTTAAAATTTTTTAATTACATTAAATTATTTCTAGAAAATTCTATGATAAAATCACCAACAAATTCAATTTAAAAGCTATTTTGTCATTAAAAGTTGGAGAAAGAAAAGAAAAACTAAACGATCAAGGGGAATCAGCCTTCCAATCTAGGAAAAGAGGTTTATTCACTTTGAACATCAAACTACCCCTTTCATTCATCCATCTATATCTACCAAATTAGTTTTTATAATGATTCATTAAAGGCACAACATGCTAATAGATTTGAAGATTAAGTTATTATCTTAAGAAAATAAGGCTTGCTTACCTTAAGCATTGCCCTTTCCTTTTTTAAGGAAAACTGCAAACTGTAGCCTTTTCATTTTTCTTCTCATTTAGATTTAGCTTCATGTTAATCCAACATTATTATCCCATTCAAGTTCAGCTCACCATTAATTAAACATTCCTATTACTTATTCTCTTTTAGATTTTGCTTAATGTTAATCCAACGTATCTTCTTCGGGTTCAGCTTCATGTTAATCCAATAATTCTAACAAATATTTCTATTAAACATTTTCTTTAGATTTAGCTTCACGTTAATCCAACAATATTATCACACCATCTTCTTTGGATTTAGCTTTATGTCAATCAATATTTCCATCACATATTCTACATCAGATTTAGCTTCATGTTAATCCAATATTATCCCACATTCGCCTTTGGATTCGACTTAATGTTAATCTGACAACATTATCATACACATCTCTTTGGATTCCTCTTCACATTAATCAAACAACATTATCATATACTTCTCTTTAGATTCACCTCCACATTAATCCTACATCTTCATTTCATTGGACTTAGGTTTATGCCAATTCGATGACCTCACGAGTTAAATCAACACTCCTCATATGAGGCAAAATAAGTATCTCTATTTTCTACTATTTTATGTGATGTTTTGATTTTTGCATTTACATAATACATAACAAAAGTAGGCATAATTGTAGATGCCTTACCTTTTACGCCTATGATGATAACTAGAGATAGGCTTAAGCAATAAGGCAAGAAACATAAAACCTTAGTCCATATAGACCATCATATTGCAAGTCCACCCAAACTTAATGATATGAGGTCTGCAATAGCTAACAAAGACCTAACCTAAAACAACAGAGTCTATGGCCTAATTTCCACCTAGACAAGCTCAAGCCTATTGTAATGCCTATACAAGATTCCTAAAGAAACCCGATAGGGGGTACAACTTCCCAGAGGTCACCCATCCTGATATTTCTTTAGCCCATATTCTTTAACATTTATTAACTTATTTATTTAATGGACAGATTTTGCCTAAATCTTCAATCTAACCTTTAAGCATTATTAATCAAGGTATAACACACCTAAAAATCCATTTAATGGCAATTAATTAACTTTAGAGAAAATTAGGTAGCACAATGGCTTCTTGAGTGACATTTCTAAAATATAAACCAATGAAAACACACTTATAATATCATTTAAATGCACCTGTCACCCTATGAACCCTTTTTGTCCTCTAATAACATCAATCATATCATCATCATAAATCAAAACATCACATTGGGGCTTAGGCCCAAACTAATCAGAAAGTATAAAAATTAAAATCATTCAGATAATGGCCTTTATATACATTTATCTAGTCCAAACTTATAAATACAAACATTTACAGCCTTTAAGCTAGCTAAACCCAAACCCATAGTATTTACATGAGTGCATCTACTTAACCCTAAAAGTACAAAGATATACCCTTCACTGTTTTCACCACTACACTATAAAATCTATAGAGGCTAGACAACTATCTTCTCTTACTTACGCACTAAAATACCGATACACTAATTATAAAACTCAATGGTGAATTTGATATAATAAAAACATGTCAATGCAAGCAGACATATGTATCAAACATGCCACAAGTGTAAAATGCATCATATAGTGTCCATGTTATGAAAATAATATTATTTTATCCATCGATCTCACTATTATATTACTCAATCTTATGCCATTATTTAATTTATTCTTAATTCTCATTATTACTATCCATCATTATTCATTATTTAATTTATTACACAGGCCTAATTGGTTAGAGTACACTTACAAACACTAGATAAAAGGGAAATAAATACTTTCTCGTGGCCCACATTTTTGACCTCAATCTTTGCATCGACCTAGTGCAATGGCCTAGCTAGTGGATCTCAGTCGCTGTATCAACCTGGTTTAAGAGTAGGGACCTAGAACTCTCTTGGTACCAGAAAAATAAAAATATCCATTAAACTTCATGTCATATCATCTATCAATCTGTGTAGTGGCTTAACTTGTAAACCTCAGTGGCTGCACCCACCTGGTTTGATAACAGGGGTCTACCCATACTAAATAGAAATATCAATACCATACTATGTAGTGGATAAACTAGTGAACCTCAATCGCTGCACCAACCTAGTCTAATGGCCTAATAATTAGGACCTTAATAACTACACCTACTTATGTCATCATACTGGTAAAGGCCCAAAGGACTAGTACCTTTAGCAGCTGCAAACCCCTAGTTGACCGATCAACCCATCTAGTGGGTGTTAAACTAATGGGCAACTATCTATTAATTATTTTTATTCCATTATAGATCATTTATTTAACTTATTTCCATACTATTAAAACACTATTATTTTTTATTTTAATCTGTACATTTTTTACTGGACAGTTATAGGTTACTTTTGTATCGAACAATTATAGGTCCATTTTTGTACTAGACAGTTATAAATCCATTTTTATTCTAGATAGTTATAGGCCCTTTTATGTCCATTTCATGCCATTGTCATAAGTCATTTTTCATGTCCATGTCATGTCCCTGTTACAAGTCATTTCTATATTTTCATTTTTCATTACACAGTTATGGATCCATTTTATTTTTAGGGACACAGTTATAAGTTAATTTCCATTGTCCATTAGGCATTTCCTCATGTCATTTCAAGACATATCAACATGCCATTCTAGGCCATATATGATCTCATTCCATTCAATCTAATATGGCAACAATAATGGCCTCACGTTGCTATTAAAATCAAGTATCTCACATATTCAATTTACATACCAATCCTAAGCACACTTTAGGCCAATTTTTAGGCCATTTTAAGTCCATTTCTTTCATTCTATTTCTTGCACTAAATTGCTACCACATTTACACTACCTTACCTATTTTACCTTACACCATATTTTTACACCTCAACACACATAACTCATATGCCATGCCATATATGGATACCATGTCATGCCACCATACAATAGCTCTTGACTAAATCATGATCATAGTCACACACATGTATGCATATTTCTTCACACATACATATCATATTTCATATTTCTACTATAGACTCATCATGTTAGCATACTTAATTCAACATTACACACACACATGGTCAAATTAAGAATTCTTTGCATATAATTATGGTATTTCAAATACATTCACACCATGGCATTCTTCAATTAAATCAAATTCACATACCTATATAAATTCTAAGTCCTTTTCGACACTTTAGAAGCCTTAATTCCCTTATTCTCCTTGATTACTCCTTATACACCATTTTGAATTTTTTGATCACCATATATATACCTTTAAATTGGGGGATTTTCCCTCACACCTATGATCATTTATGGAGTCCATAAGCCTCAAGGAATATTTTTTACCTAATTATAGGAGTTTTTGGTGGTGGAATATTAGAGAATTAAGAGGAGAAAAGAAAAAAAAATGTTGGCTTTTGAGGTAGCAATGGCATTAGTACAAAAGAGGAGGAAGTGAGGGAGGAAGGTGGAGGGTGAGGTGGCACTTGATGGTGGAGATCCACATGGCACATAGGCTATTTATATGCATGAGTGGGATCCCTGGGTGGTGACATATGGCACCTGAGCACCTCAAAAAATCTCAATTTTAATTTAAATTTTGACCAATTTTAAAAATTAATATCGATCTCTAAAAAGCATCATGTTTGTTCTAAAAATCCTTAATTAGGCCTATTTATGTGCTTGTAAAATCTCACATCAAAATTCCATCAGCAAGTCACTTAACTAATTCTTTAAAAAATTAGGAAATCATGAAAAATTACCAAACGTCCTCAGAAAATAAAAATTCCTTCACTAATGAACTCAGTTATATTTTTGACCTTAAGGGTTTGTCTGGGCATATCTCAGGTCATTCGTAACCTAAGTCCATCTAAGGCTATGATTCACTAGCTCATGGCTTGAAATGAATTATTTGTTCTATTAAATTTTTAAATTCATTCATTTTATAATATTTTATGGTCCTTCAAAGTTTTATGACTAGTACACCCCTTCTCGAGCCCTACAAAGGTGTCCTAACTCCCCAGGAACACTATTTGAGTCTCGGAGGTATTGCTTATAAAGCCCCGATTAATGGGTATTACAATTATTCCCCTCTTATATAACTCCATCCTTAAAATTACTTGGTGTAAATAAGTGTGGCTACTAAGCCTACATCTACTGCTCACTTTCCCACGTAGCTTCTTCTAACGCCCGTAAACTAAGATTTTATGAATAGTACTTTCTGGGCCCAAAAGATGTTCTTTGTGGTGTGGGGCATCATTTTGAGTCTGATGGCTGGCATATTGGAAAAAAATTTTGATAGGCCTGAAGTGAGTAAAATGAAGGAATTTAAAAATTTAGTAGAGCTAATAAATCATTTCAAGTCAAGAACTAATGTTTGCGAAGATAAAATGAGGCTGTGCTAAGACGGCTCCAAGAAGTGCCTAGATGGACCCAAAAATATCATACCATGAACCTTAAAAAATCTATTGAGTATGATGGAGAAGGAATTATAATTTTTTGAGGTTGTTTAATATTTTTTCGGAATATTTTATTATGGCAGGTGAATAGTGCCAAAAAGTTAACTATTGACTTTTAACTTGAAATTTTACAAAGACCTTAGTGACTTTGAGCAAGGATTTTTAAAACTAAAATGAATATTTTTAGAGGTCCAAGGAATATTTTATGAATTTTTTAAGATAAAAAATGGCGTAGGGTGAATAGTAACCATAGCTTCCAAAGGATTTTCGGGCTAAAATTTTGTAGGACTCTTAGTGAATTTAATTAAGGATTTTTTGGAATAGAATCATGATTTTTAGAGCTCTATAGAAATTATTTTGAATTTTCAAAATTACAAAGCAAAATTAGATTAATTTGGGTCGTCTGATTGACATGTGGCACGATTATGGCCATCCACTTTGGATACACAACAAAAGGGACTTGTGTGAAGCAAGGATGGTAGAAAAGGAGTTATCTTCCTCCCATTTCTCTATATGGCCGATGCCATTTCAAGCTTAAGGCCCCTCCATTTTTTTGATATTTTCTCTCTCTTCCCACCATAAAAACTCATAAAATTTATATGGTTTGGAACCTCCATGGTCCCTTGAAGCAATTCTAAGTGACAAAATGAAAAAAGGAAGGCTAGAAAATAAGATTTGAGTGCTTGATAAATAGTGCCAAATTCATGTGTAAGTGGTTCTTTTCATGATTTCATATTTTTCTTAGAGACTATGTGAGGTGTAGATGTCATCTATGGAAAGAGACTTCAATTTTGAGTTATGTATTATTTTGTAGGAATTTTCAAAGATTTTGACCAATATGGAAATCTTGGAAATGGTGATTAAAGGTGGAGGAAAAGGAATCCAATGGTTTTGGAGTAGCTTTGACATGATAAGGAGTATGTTGTAAGTTAATTTAACTGAAACTTATCATATATGATAGGAAAAACATGATATGGAAATGTGGGTGCTTATATAAAAGTTGTGGTTGTATGGGTATTCATCTATGTATGCATGTGTAATTCATGTTAAGAGATGTAATTTGGGGAGATAAGATGTTAGGGATCTATATTGGATGGGTATGTATGTGTTGCATGCATGACTATGTGTATGTCATGTATGGCATTGCATGAGTAGGCATGTATGGTTGATTAGCATATGGGAGTAGGATGGTATTATAATGTATAACATGTGAGGATCATGAAATGATATGGTTATGTGGAGAATTAATAAGATATGGAACATGAATGATGTATGTAGTGGAAAAGCATGAAAGCATGAAAGGTAGAATGGTAAAAATGGAAAATATTACATAAGATGATATAATTTAATTAAGAAATGTTAGTAAGGATTTTAGAATGCAAATAATGATTTTATGTGGTAAGTTAGATGGAAAGATTGGATAGGGTAAGGTAACTTAGGATATAATGGATTGAGGTAGATGGAGAATCAAATAGGTTAATGGATTGGTGAGAAAAAGGATACCAAATAAATAGTAGTCCTTATGTGAAAAGAACCTATAACTATCTAGAATTACGATGACCTGTAACTATTCGGAAAATATGTCCAAATGAAATAAAATAAAACTATGTCTTTTTAGATTGAATATAAGTAAAATAAAAATATGGTAAATGGGAAAGGCCATTAGTTAAGTATAGCTGAACCAAAATGAATTGAAAAGCTAATTAATTATTGAAAAGCAAATTGAATAAATTAAGAACCTAAGAAAGAATTGATTAAAGCACAACAATATATGGATAATGTTTAAGGAAAATTAATATATAAACATTATAGGTACCTTGGGTCATAAAAAGGGATTTGTAATTGATAGAAACTGAAAGACATAGGTATAGAGTAATCATTATAAAGAATTCCATAAAGTAAATGGCTAAATTAATTGACGGTACAGAAAAAGGAATATTGCTATAAACATAATAATGGTGAAAATAAGCTACTAAAATTGGGAACTAAGTTACTGTAATGAAATGCAATAAATGAATAAAATAAAATCCATGGAATAGAATCCCTTTGGAACATACGAAGCTGAGATAAATAGGATATATATTGGTAATAGACAATTTTATGAAATTAATGACAACAAATAGAACTACAATCAAGAACATGACAACTTGATAAAGTTAAAGAATAATACATGGTTTTTTACTGATAAGTGAACTAAAAGAAATATTGAGAATAAAATAATTTATATTGAATAAATTAGATAATGTATGAATGACATATGAAAGATAATTAAAAGGGAATATGGGGGATTTCTGGTTGTTATACACTGGATAGGTTAACCAGTCAACTAGGGATTAGCAGTTATTAGAGGCTGAGTCTATATGGAGCCATCGAGTATTGATTTGAGCTTGCATCCTCTTGGTATTAGGAGTGGTCTATGGACGGGTCTCTATTGCCTGCTTATGGATATTGGGAGTGGTTTATGGATGGGTCCCTACTATCCACCCTTGTTATTGTTGATATGATTGCAGATATTGGAAGTGGTCTACGGATGGGTCCTAGCTTTCTACTAGTCCGGTATTGGGAGTGGTCTACAGATGAGTCCTTACTATTATATGAAGGTGTGTATAGACGTTGAGGTCCATATTATGGGCCACTGTGCAACTTTATCTTTTATCGAGTTCTCAAACTGGGTTGGTGTAGCAACTAAGGCCCAAATGGGGGCCACTGCACATTGTGATTCCCGTTATCCAGTGGTTGGGAGTTCTTCTTGAACCTGTGGGGATAAAAGATAAATAGAAGACTTTAAAAAGATTTAATAATATAAATAAGAAAATCTAAGGCATAAATACTTTAATGAAGAAAATCTATAAGTAGACGTACTAAGAACAGAGAATAATTTGTAAAGGCTGAGATTGAATAAACTTATGTAAACTTAATGAGACTACCTGAAGGAATAAAGGATTGAAGAAATGGTAAATGGGTAGGAAACCACTTGAGAAGAGATAAATTATAGGAGAAATTATCTAGTATAAATAATAGACAATAACCTATATGTGAATACCTAATGATTAAATATAATAAATGGTTAGGCAGTACTGGCCCTATGCTTAAATATGGTAAGGACACATGAATTAGAGAAATGTTAAGATGATTCCCTTGACAAATAATCCTAGATGAAAGCCTAAGTAAAAGATATTAAGAAATCTTAAATAAATATTATTAATAAATTCTTGTGTGCTTGCATGTGATAGAGTACATGGTATGTTTAGTTAAATTCACCACTAAGTGCATACTTAGCATATCGGGTGTTTAATGCGCAGGTGGTAGATTTAGGAAGATGTGAAGTAGACAATCAGTAGTGTAGCTGACAACTATCATTGTATGATCTTTTCTAATTGAGTTATATGGCATGGTAGTTAGGGGCACTCGTGCATACTATTATGGGTAAATTGGGTGTTAGGATGCTTGGTTAGATAACACTATAACTTATAACTATAAGAAATGAGTTGTTAGTTGTAATAGTAGCCTAGGTTGATATTTGCTTGTAAGATCAATCATGTGAGTGTCATATGCCTAGTAGGATTATCTTAAATCATAGGTGTTTTTACTAGAAACTTAAAGACTAAATAGGATGAATTAAAGTAAAAGTTAAATGAAAGGTCCCTAGGGAAATCCAAAGATTGGCAACCTCACAGGAAGTAGTATGTTATATCTTCTTTAAGAATGGGCAGTAGGTGTTACACTTCTACTGTATTATGATGCTTTTATAACACTTTAACTAGTGGTATGGCTTTATTCCTCAGTTGCTTGACTTCTCTAGCTAGAACCTACACTAGTTTTTCCTTATAAGTTAGATATGGCTATACTTGTATCTCTTCTGCATAGATTACATGTGATGGATTAGATTTATATCATCTAAGCATCGATACATGGAACACATCATGGATCTACTATAACTTAGCTAGTAAGGCTAGGCTATATGCCACTGGCCCCAAATGTTTTATAACCTCATATGGACCAATGAATCTAAGACTAAGTTTTCCTTTCTTGTCAAACTTAAGTACCTTCTTATACAACGATACTTTCAAGAAAACTTTCTCAAGCTCTATATCGCTTATGTTCAAGTCAGCATAAGATTTATGTCGAGCTATGGTAGCTTTCAATCTCTCTCTTGCAACTTTGACTTTATCCTCTATATCCTTAATCAAATCAATCCCCATAGTCTTACTT